>CAJHNH020005946.1:267990-282990 GCA_905116865.2 Candidula unifasciata | reverse complement strand
CTTTCTTTCTTCCTCTTCTTCTTTTTCTTTCTTTCTTTCTTTCTTTCTTTCTTTCTTTCTTTCTTTCTTTCTTTCTTTCTTTCTTTCTTTCTTTCTTTCTTTCTTTCTTTCTTTCTTTCTTTCTTTCTTTTCTTTCTTTCTTTCTTTCTTTTCTTTTCTTTCCTTTCTTTCTTTTCTTTCTTTCTTTCTTCTTTTCTTTTTCTTTCTTTCTTTCTTTCTTTCTTTCTTTCTTTCTTTCTTTCTTTCTTTCTTTCTTTCTTTCTTTCTTTCTTTTCTTTCTTTCTTTCTTTCTTTTCTTTCTTTCTTTCTTTCTTTTTCTTTCTTTCTTTCTTCTTTCTTTCTTTTCTTTTCTTTCTTTCTTTCTTTCTTTCTTTCTTCTTCTTCTTCTTCTTCTTCTTCTTCTTCTTCTTCTTCTTCTTCTCTTCTTCTCTTCTTCTTCTTCTTCTTCTTTCTTCTTCTTCTTCTTCTTCTTCTTCTTTCTTCTTCTTCTTCTTCTTCTTCCTTGTGAAAGGCTGACAGGCACCTCATGTTGTTTGTGTGACACCTATGCTGGGATAGCCATGCCTTTCGGCCCAACATTCCATGTCAGCAAATCCGCCATTAGTCGCCTTGAACCAGATGTTGGTGAGGGAAAAGTGACTGTCTCCCCTCCCCCTTTGCTGAACCCATGAAGATGCAACAGGACTACTGTTAGAGTGCTTACCTGTAGAAATGGTGGTCTGGGTTTAATCCCCATACTTTGTCACATTTGTTCCAAAGAAAATGCCTCCCCCCCCCCCCCCACACACTACAATTCTCTATCCCTTACCTAGGGTCCAGCCGCCGTGGTGTAGCGGCTAGATACTCACCTACGGATCAGATGGTTGTAGATTCCGGTCCTAATGGAACTGGACCTTTCTCAAAAATGAAATTGGCTTCCAGGACGACCCGCGTCCCAGATGGGTACCAGGTAAAGTTCTGGGAACCAGAACCAAGCGCCGACTGGTCTATAAAATATACGTCTAGCCCTTTATGCTCAATACACCCGACGGCGTGGAAAAAGAGTCCTTTTTACTTACCGTAAGAATACAGGGCTGCAAACACTCGGTCAGTCACTGCTCGAAAATGCCCACAGTGAGGAAGAACCACTATAAGTAGACTCAGCACAAATACAACGACAGACAAGTCCACAGTCACCAACCTTGAGCTTCAAGTCCTGCTCTTGACGCCGAATGATCTGGGCGCGTTGGTCCTGCGCCGAGATAAGTTCCCGCTGAAGAAGGACCTTCCGGCTCAGCTGCTCTAGACGCTCCTGCAGAACCTCCGCTCGCACCTGCTCCCAGATATCCGCAATGACTTCTAGTCTCTGGGGAGACGACAGTGGCAAAATAATCAAACAATGACGGTGGAACATGGTAGATTAGAGCAAAGCATGTTGTGCTGTGTAGGGGAACGTGTTAGAAGATCGAAGGAGTGAGTGTTACACAATCCTTTACCTGCAGAATTTCACAGCAGTATTTTTTTTAATAACCATTTTACACCAACAAGCCACCAAAAAAGTAAAATCAATGACTCTCTTCTACGCCATTAGGTGGACTGGGCATATAAGGCTGGAACTATATTTTATAGACCAATCGGTGCTCAGTGGGTAGGTAATGTGCTTAACGGCCGCCTTTACTTTACATGACTACACCTGGTATCCATTTAAGGCTGTATCCACCTGGCAAAGAAAGTCATTTCTTAAAAAAAAAACAGTCCCTGTCCCGCTTCGCCATGACATGGATTCAAGACCTTCGGACCCGCAGGCGAGCGTCCAGCAGCTACACCGCGACGGCTCCTGGTCCTCCTTCACCTGACAGCTAACCAAATATAGACACCCTCTCCTCCCCATCCCAAGCAGACAGTTTATTTTAAATCCCATGTCTCCAAATTACTATTTTCAGCTATTGCCACATTCTCTCCTGCTCAAAGGTAAGAAAATCCTATATACGTTGCTGGAGCGTTGTTTCTGGTAGACGAGGTGTTGCAATAAAATACAATCGATTTCGCTGCTTGGTTCATGTTACTGACATGGCTGAGAAAGTCGTTAGTTAAACTTTCCACAGCTTAGTTTTCAATACCGGTGCCATATGAACAATGGTCCTCTGAACAGTGGTGTCCTAAAGCGGTATAGCCTTCAGGTTTGTAGTTGTCGCTTGAATACCTACATTGTCTCGTGCGACATCTAAGATGTAAGGCTATGCTAACTTTGCAACAACATTATGGTGAGTCCGCTATTATTCCAGAGAGATACTGGATAAGAATGTCTGGATAATCGTTGGTCTCAACTGTTATGACAGAAAAGAAAAAAAAAAAATTGCGAGGATTAAAAAAAAAAAAACTTTTCAAAGCTGGTGGTCAGAAATACCTGCCAGATTTGGACAGCACACACAAGCTAGGAACGGAATGGAGAAATATAATGCCAACCTTTTCTAACGTGTAACAGCACATAAAGATGATGGTGTAAAAAGCATCGACGGTGTTTTCCTTTAAAAAAAAAAAAAAAGACAATCTTGTATAAATGTGTGCGCCAAACGGCGCCTTCAGGCGAAATCTTCTATATCAGCTTTTCATGTACATTTTCAGGACAGTCAATTTGGGTAGGGTTTAACTTACGAACACCCCGAAAATCCGGCCGGAGCTTTTTTTTTTCCGGTTAGGTCTTATTTTCGGGGACTTTTGGATACATGTGTTCTTGTTGTCTCACCATTCCTCTCTTAGCAAATAATTTCCAACAAAAATACAACTTATCTTCCTGTTGAAATACGCAATATGACATAACGACATGTAATTGGGCACTCAAAAGAGATACACAAAGAAGGAGGAAAATTTGCAGGCGCATAAGAACAAGTTAAACAAAAAACAAAAACAAAAATAACCTGAAATGTTATCTAACTGAACGTCTAACTTAAGGGTTCTCAAATTATGAGATTTTGTTTATCTATAGCATCATTCGTTGGCGATACAACAATCTAGTCAACGCCAAAAATGAAAGCTTGACAGTTAATAGAGATGATTACGTAAACAATACTGACTCGCACTCAAATGAAGGAAATAAAACAGATAAAAGTGGACATGTTATGCCAGTGTTTGATACCTATAGGTTTCCCAGGATCCGGTCTGTAGGGGCAGCTGAATATGGTACGGGAAAAATGATTACTGTCATGAACGCAAACTCCAGGGAACTGGTTCTCAAACATCTCACATCTCAGGACCCTTCTTATTGTCAAAGCTCTGCAACCGACCTCCATTCTTTTTTACTAGTCATACTCAAGAACAGATGGTAATTTTTAAATACTGATAATACAAGCAGAAAAGTTCCCCAGTATGCCAGATCACCAAAAGAAAGAAAATATTTCAAAACCTAGCAATGGAACGGTTGAAAAGAAGCAACTTTATACACCAAACAACAAGAATGTGCGGACAAACTACGGACTTTCCTGAATGAGGAATGAGAGAGGTCATCAGGTGGCAGGGAAAGGTGCGCAAAATAACGGCCTCAAGTACTAGTCACATACTACATGTACTATTCACATACCGCATGTACTAGTCACATACCAAATGTACCGGTCATATACCGCATGTACCTGTCACATACCGCATGTACCAGTCATATACCGCATGTACCAGTCACATACCGCATGTACCAGTCACATACCGCATGTACCAGTCATAGAAAATCACCAGCCCCAGCACAAGACGACTACGAATTATGGACAGATCATATATATATATATATATATATATATATATAATATATATATATATATATATATATAATATATATATATATATATATATGTGTATATATATATATATATATATATATATATATATATATATATATATATATATATATATATATATATAGAGAGAGAGAGAGAGAGAGAGAGAGAGAGAGAGAGAAGATTTACCCCACTGCACTGAAGTCAGTCTAGTGGGCTTGAAAGAGTAGCTGAGCATACAAAGATGACCTCCCTGTATACAACGTTAAAGTCACTGCCGAGAATCGAGTCTAATAGGAAATGGCATATCGCCCTAGGAGTCTGGATATCCTGGATTCCCCCAAACATAGTTTGGGGTGGTTGGGGCTGGGGTGGGTTGGGGTGAGTTGCCCCACAATAACAGAAGGCTCCCCACCCCTCCCCCCCCCCCCCCCAGAAAAAAAAAAAAAACCTCGTAAAGAAGCATCTCTCCTTGAGTTTTTGTTGGCACATATATTATTATATACATACATCATTTTTTATTTGAAACATAGACTGTTACATAAATATATATAAGTCAGCATATTACTAATATAATTATCATTTTAATCACCTAAGAGGCCTTATGTCACTTGAGGCCCCTCCTTTTCCCCCAAACATGTGTAAGGAAAGTTGAGGACCTCCAAAGTCTTTGTGACGGCGCCTGCGTTGCCAAACCACTGCTCTCCCTGTGTGCCCAAAAGCCAAAACTAACGAACCTCGACCTTAATGTATTGTTCATTTACACACCATAATTCCCTTGTCCCATTTTGATCCCGTCACCCCAAACTTTATCACCGCGGGATCTAGCCAACAGCCCGCACAACATACGTCTGCCGAAGATGTTCGATCTATCATTTACATCTCCAATATTGCAAGTGTACGTACGGTGAACCCTGCAACCCTCTTGGCAGGTTCTCGAACGTAACCACCATAAACACCAAGGAATTACGATGACGCCTTGCCAGCCTGATGTGTCCCCAAGATACAGCCCAACGTGTCGCCGTTAAATTAGGAACCTGTTAGGGTTGAACCGCTAACATGCGAAAGGGAACAAGATTGCATCCATTTCCTTCGCTACTGTCCAAAAATGCCCTGGTCTCTCATATCTCCTGAACTGTTTGGCTCTGTTTTCTTCTTGCAGTTTTTTTCTTTCTTTGTTTCTCTTTTTTTTTTTTTTTTTAGAAATATACATATGGGTGTATCTGACGGTTTGGCAAGCGCTGAAAACAATCTGGACTTTTGAACTTAAATGTTTCCTAACACTTGATAGCATATCGTGAACACAGACGAAGAAAACTAGCGACTGTCTGCAAGACTTAACTTGGAGGGAGGGAAGACGTTTAATGAAAGACAGCTCACAACTGGTGTAAACTATAATACTTTGGTTATATTAATGGTCAGGTGACCTCGGAGTGAAGCCTGACGAAGCAGGTCAGTGCCGTCTTGAAGACTTCTTCCCGTCTTAGCGTTCACCGGCTGTAAACTCCGGCAAACAATTCTGGTTGTTTGCCTACATCTGGACTTTTGCTTCTAGACTTGTGGTTCCTTGCCTCTCAGGCGGATGCTCTCCACGTTCGAAGAAACCACAATTAGTCGCCTTTTACGACACGCTGGCTGAGAAGGGGGTGTGCGTGTATTTATTTTGTCCAAAATAAAGACCCTGAACCGAGATGGTAAGTCTATGAGGCCAAGGTAGCAACAATTAGTAGACGCGTCTTAGGATGGCTCTCTAAAGTAGGAAATGCCCAATATACACTGACGTCGAAAGTGATATCATAACAAAATCAGCAGAGCTGTTAAAAAGAACAGTAATCGAAGGCATGCGAAAGAAAGAAAGAAAGAAAGAAAGAAAGAAAGAAAGAAAGAAAGAAAGAAAGAAAGAAAGAAAGAAAGAAAGAAAGAAAGAAAGAAAGAAAGAAAGAAAGAAAGAAAGAAAGAAAGCCCAAAGCAAAAAGACATGCTGACCCCAGAAGCTCAGGCGAGGAATCTCATGAGTAAATGAGACGGCCACTGTGACTTAACAGCTGGCATACATAAGGGATGCCAAGCTGTTCGTCCTTGTGTTTCAAAGAAACTTAATCAGCTAACAGCCAATACATCCCTCTCTCTCCTCTCTCTCTCTCTCTCTCTCTCTCTCTCTCTCTCTCTCTCTCTCTCTCTCTCTCTCTCTCTCTCTCTCTTTCGCTGTCACTGTGAGTCTGTGTGTGTGTTCAATATGTCCCTGTGTGGCTTAATATCCCGCCACTCTCCTCTCTGTCGCTCTCTCTCACTCTCTCTTTCGCTCTCACTGTGAGTCTGTGTGTGTATGTATCAATATGTCCCTGTGTGGCCTCATATCACTCTCTCTCCGTGTCAGTTAACTATTCTGAAGCCCAGTTTCTTTCTCACTCTTCCTGTCTATATTATGTATCTCTGTCAATATGTATGTAGCCTCTCTCTCTCTCTTTCTCTGTCTCTCTCTCTCTCTGAGTCTGTGTGTCAACCAATATAGGTCCTATTCACGTTTTCCGGCCCATCTACACACTGGCTGACCTCACATTCTTACTGTCTCAGACTGTTCTACGTCAGAGGGATGTCGTGTTCTATACTAGACGACCACACAGCTTTTACCGACCTCAGAACATCTAGAACTGGCCCTAACCCAAACCGCCCTACCAACAGCCTTAGCCAAGGTCTCACGAGAGACTCTTTTCGAAAAAAAAAAGTACAATGTGATACCCCTATGACCTAGACCAGACTAAGAAAGATGGGCTGGGCAACGTGAAAATGACCTCAATATGTCATTTTGTGGCCTCATATCAGACTCTCTCCTTATCAATTAATCAGTCTGAAGCCTTCTTTTTCTTTTTCTCCCTGACTGTATGTATCCATGTCAATATGTCTGCAGTTTCTCACTCTCTTTCTCGCTCACACACACGCTCATTCGCCACACCCACTCGTAAACGCAAACACGACATACAGACAGATTTATATATATAAACTGCTTACATTATAATACCAGCACTCTACCCTAAAAGTACCAATACAAAGATACATTAAACCAAGTCTGTAAAACATACGTCGCAGAGTTGGAATTCTGTATGTCATGAAAATGTCAACAAAAGAAATCGGGATAATTATAATATATATATATATATATATATATATATATATATAATATATATATATATATATATATATATATATATATATATATATATATATTTAGCTTGATATATATATTTATAAGACTAAAGTCTAGAAGTGGACGAACAACCAGAATTTTCCGCAGGAGTTTACAGCCGGTGAAAGCAAAAAATAAAACCGCCCCAAGAAACCACACTGGGAAATCTGACAGCCTTAGATTTTCCCCTTTGAATTGTTCAGACAGACTGACAGCAGGGTTGCCATTTTGGCATTTTTTATGTCAGATTCCACAAATCTGGCATATTTGAAATTGAACTGACATAAGATAATTAACTGGCATATTCTGGCATATTTGGGTTTTTCCTGGCATTTCTTATCAAAATGTACTCACATTGTCTTCATGGTTCCTCTGTTATAAACACGCAAATTTACTAAAAGCAATGTAAACCTACAGTTTAAATCTTTATTTCAGTTTGACTAACGGAGATTCGCGCCATTTCTTATTGTTTTGTTGTTTTCTTATTGTTTTGTTGCCTTCTTATACGGATCGTGACTGCTATAAACCTCTGTAATTTATGTTAATTTACTAGAATATATGCGAGATATAAAACGAAAACCCACCACTGATATCAAGTGATTTAGACTGTTCAGAAACTACTTGAGGACAGAAAATAGATAGGATATAGACCTAGTTCTATCTATGATAGATTTTATTACTTTTACCAATGGCCACGTCATCCAAAAAATGGAAAGCATCTTATGACAGCAATCGCAAGTATAATAGTAATTGGGAGAACACAGACTCAAGGCTCAAAAAATCTTCAGACGGATCAGAGGCAGCATATTGTAAACTGTGTCAGTGCACTGTTGCACCAAGAATTACTAGCATTTCAAATCATGAAAAATCCGAAAAACACAGGATGAAAACTCCGTCAAAAAACCAGTCACAGCTTATTACAACAATAACTCCTAGGCAAAGTAATGATAAAGTTAAAGCAGCAGAGTTGCAACTTGCTGTATGCATGACCTGCCTTTGTGCAATACGCACAATTGATCATTTAAGTGAAATCACGAGAGCGCATGGCCAGGGGGTTACACTGGAGCACATACAGTTGCATAGAACTAAATATTTATGCTTAATAACAAATATTATATCGCCTGCACCTAAGGATGATCTTATTGAGGATTTGGGGAACAAGAAATATGCCATAATTATAGATAAGTCTACTGACAAAAGGTGTGGTCAGAGTCTTACAAATTGCATTGGGGTTGCGTCAGATGGCGCTTCAAACATGGTCGGGTGCAAGAACTCTGTATGGTCCATAATTAAAGATGTGTCTCCTTCGCCATCAAATATTGGTTCCTTACTGTCAGAAATACCTCAGTGGTTTTGTCATAGTGATTTAAGATGAGAAGCCTATAAAGAACTGTTTAGAGTGATGAACACATCTACGGAGTTTGAATCAGAACGAACTGTTCCTCTTCCATTTGAGAAACTGTCATCTACTAGGTGGCTTGTGCGTGGAAAGATTATGTTCAATATGTTGGTGAACTGGGAAGAATTGAACGCTTATTTCACATGTGCTGAATTAGCACAGGCAAATATAAAGTAAGATCGTTAAAGGAAATGCTGTTAGACCACAATAATTATTTGTACTTTGTGTTTGCGACACCAATTGTACACGAATTTGAAAGACTGAACAGTCTTTTTCAACAAAGCTGATCATCATGAACTACACCAAGAATTGTCTATGCACCAGAGAAGTCTTAAGAACAGACTGTATGACGTCAATGAGCAGAAAAAAAATATTCATCACGTTGACTTTGGTATTAAATTCCTAACGGAATGTAATGCGTTCCTACAGAAGAATAACAGGACTGAAGTTCAGATAGAAATAAACAATGTTAATGAAAGATGCATGTCTGTGCTAGAAGAAGCTCTCAATCAAATTACATGTAGACTTCCCACCGAGAATATATTTCAAAATCTGTCAAAATTGAGCCCTTTTGTCAGTTTTAAATCAAATATCAAGGACGCAGTTTTCGGAGCTACCATTTTTACACCTGGCAGAAAACAATATCAGTATTATAGAAGGACAGTACAGAAAATTGATTCTTGTCAACTGGAAAGAAGAAGCTACATTTAAGAAAGATGGACTACCTACAAACAGGGAAGATTTTTGGATAGGCGTACTTCGACACCAGGCATTTAGAGAGTTGGCCACTTTCGCCCTTACTTGCTTAATAATGCCCGTTAGCAATGCTGCAGTTGAGAGAATATTCTCTCTTGTTACTTCAACTAAATCAAAAGCAAGAAACAAAATACAACTGGATTTTCTTGATGCAGTCTTCAGAATTAGAGCAGAACTATTCATATCAAAGAAATGTTGCAAAGACTTTACATCTGAAAATGTTTATGCTGCATCTTCCACTGGTTCCAGTGAGGATGACAGTGAAAAATTCAATCTAGAGCTTTTGATGTGAAGTTAGTACAATGTTACACTTTATTTGGCAATTTTCTGGCATATTTTGGGTGATGGTTTGGCATAAAATGACGTTTTTTTTATCTGGCAACCCTGTCTGACAGACAACCCTAGCCTTTCCACTGGGTTTTCTCTCCCTCTGCTAAAAAAAAAATCGTTTTTGGGACCAGGCTGACTGAATCAATGATCAAAAGCACACTTTGTCAGGCACAGAAATAGACCTCGTCTCAAAAAGTTTCCGAAAGCAGATATGCACCCTGGAGTCAGAAATATTCGTCTACTCAAGAGGATTTAGCTCACAGCCTCACATAGTAAACATAGTAAACTGCGTCTCTCTCTCTCTCTCTCTCTCTCTCTCTCTCTCTCTCTCTCTCTCTCTCTCTCTCTCTCATCTCTCTCTCCTCTCTTCTCTCTCTCTCTCTCTCTCTCTCTCTCTCTCTCTCTCTCTCTCTCTCTCTCTCTCAGTATATATATATATACTGTTTGTATAATTTATCCCGCACAAACAAGACACACATCTCTGTATCAAACCTATCCTGTTTATATTTATCCTAAACAAACACACATCACATCCAGTATATCTATCCTGTTAAATTTATCCTAAACAAACACACATCTCAGTATCTATCCTGTTTAATTTATCCTAAACAAACACACCTCTCAGTATCTATCCTGTTAAATTTATCCTAAACAAACACACATCTCAGTATCTATCCTGTTTAATTTATCCTAAACAAACACACATCTCAGTATCTATCCTGTTTAATTTATCCTAAACAAACACACATCTCAGTATCTATCCTGTTAAATTTATCCTAAACAAACACATATCTCTGTATCTATCCTGTTTAATTTATCCTAAACAAACACACATCTCTGTATCTATCCTGTTTAATTTATCCTAAACAAACACACATCTCAGTATCTATCCTGTTAAATTTATCCTAAACAAACACACATCTCTGTATCTATCCTGTTAAATTTATCCTAAACAAACACACATCTTGGTAGCTATTCTGTATACTGAATCCTAAACAAACACACATCTTGGTAGCTATTCTGTATACTGAATCCTAAACAAACACACATCTTGGTAGCTATTCTGTATAATGAATCCTAAACAAACACACATCTCAGTATCTATCCTGTTTAATTTATCCTAAACAAACACACATCTTGGTAGCTATTCTGTATAATGAATCCTAAACAAACACATCTCTGTATCTATTCTGAATAATTTATTATAAACACAACAACAGAAACACAAACACATGCAACTTTATCTATCTTGTATTATTTATAGTTTAGGGAGTCGCCGTGGTGGAGCGGCTAGACGCTCGCCTGAAGATCGGAAGGCCGTGGGTTCGCTCCCTGGCGGAGCCGGACTTTTTTCAAAAATGACCTTAACTCCCAGGTCGACCCAGCCTTGAGTGAGTACATTGTGCAGTCCTGGGAAGTAAAGGCGGCCAGCGTGATGCTGACCACCATCATGTGCCTATTCGTCTATAAAAATGTAGGTCTAGCCTTCTATGCCCTATATGCCTAAAGGCGTGGAAAAGGGTCCTTTACTTTTGTATGTACTTTTTTATAATTTATACTTTAAAAAAAAAACATAAATGTCTCTATCTTGCAAAATTTATCGTGAACCAACAACATAACCACACGTAACTTTTTACATCCTAAACAAATTACACACTGGAAAAATTTATATATATATATATATATACACACACACACACACACACAAGTGTTAATAAAGGTTAGTTGCCAGCTCTGTACAAGATGCTGCAGAACCAACCCCAGCATCTTTTGGTTGTACGCCATTCCACTAGGCAATTTCACGTTCTGTAGTTTGCTATACAGTCGGCTCTCCATACCACTTCTGAAAACACACAAGGTGGTCAGCTGTCAGATCACCCGCAGTTGGGATCTAACCCGGCACCAAGGAATTATGAAGCGCGTTCGCAACGCCTACGCTATATACACCGACACACATAACTGTACCTAGTATAATTAATCTTCAACAAACAATAGAAGGGGATATAACAATCTCTATCTTGTATAATGCATCCCGAACAAACAACAAACACGTGTAATACTGTATCAATCTAGTTTAACACACAACACAAGCTGACGCTTTCACACGATGCCACACAACAGGCGTTGGAAAACGTCACAACTCCACCCACACACAACTCTCTCTCTCTCTCTCTCTCTCTCTCTCTCTCTCTCTCTCTCTCTCTCTCTCTCTCTCTCTCTCTCTCTCTCTCCCTCCCTACTCTCCCCGCTAAATCAATACAACTTGTTTGTGAAGCTCACAGCTTAATTGTTCCGTATAAATTGTCATTGTTTTTTTTGTTCGGAAAGCAGGATTCCTGCAAACTATACATGATGTGTTAGGGGAAATAAGAAACATATCGATCACAGCTTCGACTCGCCCACCACGCCAGATCTGGCTAATGACCTTTACAATTGCCCTTTGTAGGACTAGCAATCCATGTAATCCTGGCAGAGAACCGAACTATTTGACTCCACAACTTTCATTTAGCGGCTAACCTCATATCCTTTAACATAATGTCACTGTATAAATGCAGAAAATAGGGTGACTGTAGAAAATAGGGATGACTGCTAACAAAAAAGGTGTAACTGCAGAAAATAAGGGTAACAAGAAAATAGGGATGGGTGCAGAAGAAGAAGAAGAAGAAGAAGAAGAAGAAGAAGAAGAAGAAGAAGAAGAAGAAGAAGAAGAAGAAGAAGAAGAAGCAGAAGCAGAAGAAGAAGAAGAAGAAGAAGAAGAAGAAGAAGAAGAAGAAGAAGAAGAAGAAGAAGAAGAAGAAGAAGAAGAAGAAGAAGAAGTATAAAAGAAGAAGAAGAAGAAGAAGAAGAAAAAGAAGAAGAACAAGAAGAAGAAGAAGAGGGGGAGGAGG
Source organism: Candidula unifasciata (assembly GCA_905116865.2). Classification (NCBI taxonomy): domain Eukaryota; kingdom Metazoa; phylum Mollusca; class Gastropoda; order Stylommatophora; family Geomitridae; genus Candidula; species Candidula unifasciata. The sequence continues at coordinate 270,690 of CAJHNH020005946.1, read as the reverse complement.
AAGGAGCGGGAGGAAGAGGACAAGGAGAAAATTAAAACAGAAGCACTGAAGGACATGCGGCTAGGGCCATATTTCTCCTAGATCCTTCTTTATCTTAGCGTTAACCGGCTGTAAACTCCGGCGGAAATTTCTGGTTTATCCATTTCTTGTTCAAGAACTTTGATTTAAAGTGCACATCCGTTTGACACATCTGGCTTATCTGTATGCAAATTGTTGGTCCCTCGCGTCTCATACTAAGAAGAACTCTAAGATCCAAAAATGCGCGTGTAACTTGCACGCGCACGCATGCGCGCGCGCACACACACACACACACACTTGGCCAGCAGTTTTAGTTTTTTAAAGCAAAAAACTATTTTAGGCCACCATCGCATTGTGCACACGATACCTAATAAATACGTTCGGAAATCATTTTCATAGAGCAGTCGGCAACGGATGGGTAATGTGGTCAAAATCACCACACCAGCCGCCTGTTCTTTATAAGGTATTGCCCTGATGCCCAATTTACGCTGGGTAAACCTAAGAGCCGAGATCAATTTTGAAACCACAAATCCTACTCGATGCGGATTCGAACCTAGGACCCTCGGGCCGGTAATTGCAACGCTACCGCCGATCCCACTTTACAAAAGTGCCAGACTTTTAACGTTAGCAAACTAATATGAGATTAATTATGAACATTAAGCCAGGGATACCCCAAGGTAAAGACCAAATCGCAAGCTGAAAGCTCGGGTGCCCAGAAACATGTCAACCATAGCTATTTACTTGGATACCTAAAGAGCTGCAATACTTGTCTAAATATGTACTGTAATGCTCCGTCGATGTCCAACAATCTGTTTCTGCTACATGGACGTTATTTAACAAATAAAAATAATAGCGTGAGTGTATTTACGTCCGTCCGTCAACAAACTATTTGTACGACATGGATCGTTGGCTGGTCCATGTGTCATTAACTCCACTGGTCCATGTGACCTTAACTCTATCTCTGCCAGGCCCTAGTTACCTGATTGAATGGTCGGGAAATTGTCAATACCATCTGTACTAGATAACGGAGAATTAAAGAAGCAACTGTATCGGAGAATTAAAGAAGCAACTGTATCGTGTTCCCCGAAAATGGGAACCTAACCTCACGGTATTTTTAGGATGCTCGTTAAGATCGGCTCTAGCGGAAATAAAAACCACAGTTAAGATCGTCAGCTAGACAGGCGATTGTCATTTCCAGGCCTCGGTAGACTGGTCCGAGTCCCTTGTAGAAAATCACTTTACATCCCTAAATGCCAAACTGCCTGTTCAATGTCTGCCTCTGTTACTCCGCCAACTGCCCAAGTCTGTCCGATAAACGTCTGACCGTTGAACCAACCGTCCATTTGTCACTGTGGTCGTGTAAGTAAGTACATAATTTACTACCGGAGCGACCATATACCACAACATAACTTCAGTTTTTTTTAGTTGCGTATCCTTTGCAGGACGTTGCAGAACCAACCCCAGCACTTTTTTGCTGTTGTGGTGTTTATAGGCAAATTTACCTTCAGTAGTTTGCCACTGCCACTGGACGGTCGGCTCTCGGTACCACTGTCGAAACCAGCGCAAGACAAACCGTCCGCAGCAGGGATCGAACCCGACACCCCGGCATTACGAAGCGCGTTCGCAACGCCTAAGCCACAGACGCCGACATGTGTATGTGGTACCCGTTACAAACAGGGCTGCCAATGCTGGGTTCCCTCCCCCCCCCCCCCCCCCCCCCCCCCCCCCCCCCCCCCCCCCCCCCCCCCCCCCCCCCACCCCCCCCCCCCAGATCTAGGTTTTTATTTGACGCCTTGAGGAAAATCTGGTTTTTTTTTTTGTGTGGTAAAATATATCCTTATATAAAGTGGAACTCCGCTAAGACCGGTCCCAAGCCCGGCTGTAAAAGGAGGAGGGTCTGGCTGAACCTGAGTGCTTCATGCGTCTCCGGAAGTAGTGGGTAACCGTGCATCAGCCAGACGGCCTGCATGGAGGCCGCAAGGAGGCAGCCCCTCCACCATGCAAAGGCACAACAGGCCAATCACCTGTTTGCCTTAAACCACGATTACAAGTAACTACAGAGAGAAAACCGGACGGATCTTAACGGCGACGAACTGGCATGGCTTACGGACTACGATTTATGGAACATGGAATATAAGAGGCATTAACGGAAAGGAAAACGAGTTAGTAGGGGAGATGAGGAAAGCAAAATTAGGAGTCTTGGCTCTCACTGAAACCAGGAAAAAGGAGCAAGGAATCACAGATCACGATGGAAGTATGCTGCTCTACAGTGGTGTCCCTATGACGGAGAGAGCCAAGGGAGGTGTTGGCTGTATTGTGGCCAGGAATCAAGTTAGTAACATCAAGGGATGGAAATTCATCTCAGAGCGAATAATGGTGTTAGATCTGAAAGAAGAAGATAAAATTGTCAATTTTGTCATTGTGTACGGGCCAAATGAAGATGAGCGAGTAGATGTTAAAGAAGAATTCTTTGAACTGCTCCAAAAGACCATAGATGACTGTCACGATGAAATTATCCTCCTAGGAGATCTAAATGCCAGAGTAGGAAATGATCACTCTAGATGGGGTGGAGTGATCGGGAGATATGGTGAAGATGTTTTGAATGATAATGGCAAGCGACTTCTCAGATTCTGCAGGGAACAGAACCTTGTCATTACAAACACAAAAATTTCCCCCACAAGC
>CAJHNH020005946.1:155000-258695 GCA_905116865.2 Candidula unifasciata | reverse complement strand
CTGTGATTGATGGCGCTCAAGTCGCCCTTTAGTATATATCCCCGGTCATCAAACCACCTCTCTAGGTTTCTTTACCTAAACCCTAAAACGCCCCCTCCCCTCTGCCGGCTGTCACTGCTGCCTATGTCTATTTTCATATCCCGTAACTTGTTTCGTTTTATAACATATATATCTCCCGCTAACAACCCACTTCTAATTTTTTTTGTCTATTACAGAACCCATAAACCAACACCAACCGTTTTAGTCGCCCTGTCGCCGCGCTGCTCACCGATGTCAGGTAAGCCCCTTCTCTTCTGCCCTCGACACTATGACAAGACAGCTACCCTTCTGTCGTATGTCCTCCTTTTTACTACAGCTCAAACCATCCCTTCAATACCATGACACAGATGATGATGATGGCGCTCGAGTCGCCCTTTCTAATATATCCCCGGTAATCCGCCACTTTAACTAACATCTGGCCCTGCACTAAAGAAATATTTGCCTTTCCCCGAAGAAAATACCCACACCCCAACATACCGACAATGAATAACCATTTGTTATGGAGACAACATATCGATTTATGCACCATATGTCTTTCCCCTGAAACCCGTCAAGTGTGCTGTCATCAGCCTTCAGATCGATATTTACTAAGGATAAAGAACAGCCTCCCAGAGAGACCAAGCAGATTTGGCCGCCATGGGGAAATGAATCATCCGCCACTTTTAACCAACAGCTGGCCCTGCACTAAAGAAATATTTGTCTTCCTTAAACCAATCCGCCTAAAAATACCCACACCCCAACATACCGACAATGAATAACCAGTATAACGCCACCTGTCACCTGCCGTTATGAAACTAATAAAGAAAATACCCACATACCGACAATGAATAACCAGTTGCTATGGAGACAACGCGCCCAATCTGCCCTTTCTAATACATCCCCGGTCATCATGGCGCCTTCCTAGTCGCCCCGGGTCCCCTGCCCCCCGCTGCTCACCTAAATAGTGTTCCTGCCTGCCCCCGTTTTATATAACGCCACCTGTCACCTGCAGTTATGAAGATTTCCTATACCTTTCCCTAAAACCAATCACTTGTGCTGTCACCAACCGCCCGATCGATATTTACTAAGGACAAAGAGGGCGGGTGCCCCGATCGATATTTACTAAGGATATATAAACCCGCCAGAAAGAACCAATCACTTTTGGCCGCCATCTTTTACTAAGGATAAAGAGAGATCGATTTCTGAAATGCGGCCCGTATTACCGCCTATTACTACTAATGTCTCCCAAAGACCACATTGGTCACATCTGCATTGTCATTAGGGCCACACATAACAACTAACTGTAAGTGATTTAATTACAATTATGAAAAAATAGTTTTTTTTTTTCTGGGCCGCAGTTGTGCTTGCATAGGGCCACATGTTTGAAATGGCTGCCGTAGACCATAGGGCAGACCAAAAAGACGTAAGAGACACAATATACGGACAGGCGCATATAAACACTTGGAGTCACTAACTGGAACGAGAAGGTCAATCACAGCAACATGTGATATCTACAGCAGTGAACCTCAAGGGTTCGAAATGCTGACGAAGAAGAAGAAGAAGAAGAAGAAGAAGAAGAAGAAGAAGAAGAAGAAGAAGAAGAAGAAGAAGAAGGGAGGAAAGAAAGAAAGAAAGAAAGAAAGAAAGAAAGAAAGAAAGAAAGAAAGAAAGAAAGAAAGAAAGAAAGAAAGAAAGAAAGAAAGAAAGAAAGAAAGAAAGAAAGAAAGAAAGAAAGAAAGAAAGAAAGAAAGAAAGAAAGAAAGAAAGAAAGAAAGAAAGAAAGAAAGAAAGAAAGAAAGAAAGAAAGAAAGAAAGAAAGAAAGAAAGAAAGAAAGAAAGAAAGAAAGAAAGAAAGAAAGAAAGAAAGAAAGAAAGAAAGAAAGGCTGAACAGGATAACGTTAATTAGAATACTATAGTCCGTTCCGGATGTCATGCCCAACTTCAAAAATCTGTAATTCAATAACCGTTGCGTGATCCGTACAGAATTTTTCGAGATATTTATTAAAGCTTGAGGGCAAGACTTTTCAAACGCACTATATTACTCGTATTTTGTGTATTAATTCAATGCTCAGCTTGAGAAGCAGCGAAGTTTCTCCCGCTGGTTTCTGCTCTCTGAACCGACCTAAATGCCTGCCAGCGCACCTCGGGTGGACAAAGGTGTCACCTCTCCCCACGGGTACACTGACATATTGATAAACCGAGAAACGACAGCGACCCGCTCGAGTGACAAGGCAGGCCGCCACTCATGAGAGATACATATACTAAGATTACTCAGTGGAAGCCCGACCGATACAAAAACAACCAGTCGGGTGTCGCATCAAAGATAAAAGCCTTTTACTGCACACTGCACAGGGTAAAAAATATGTATTCAGGGGGGACGTTAAGAGAGCAAATCCGTCGAAAATTATGAATTTGTTGTCAGTGATTTTCAGAAAAAGCGGCATTAAGTGGTTGGATTGTGGGGCGTTAGGGAACTGTATCTGCTGAACTAGCACAGACTGATTGTTAGCAACGTCATTCTGTAACTTGCGTGGGTTGAAATAAGGTAAGTAAAGTGAAGGACTATTTTCAACGCACTTCAGATGTACTGGGTACTTAGGGCTAGACCTATATTATATAGACCAAACGGCACTTGGTGGGTGATGTGGTCAGCATCAAACCGGTCGCATTTACTTCCCAAGACTGCAACTGGTAACCACTAAAGATTAGGTAGACCTGGGAGCCAATGACACACACACAAATCCGGCCCTCATCAGGAACCGAACCCACGACCTTCTGATCCGTAGCGAGCGTCTAGCCACTAGACCACGGCGGCTCCCATTGAAATGAGGTGACTGCGATGAAACTATAAAAGATTCATGTAATACTTGGTAATCTTAGTTTTAGCTTTATAGCAAACTGGTCACCCCATAGTTGCTCCACTACTGTGCAAAAACAAAACAAAAACTAATGTCCATCACTGTCCCTTGTGGAAAACTTCACAGACTGCTATCTCAGCATATCCATACACGTGCATTAAAAGAATACGGCAGCCATCAGAAGTGCTAACACACGCAGTCTGACATTAGAATTGCAGTTCATCGTCGACGGAAGCAGCAGTTAGAAACAGATCACCAGCTGCACATACGATGAAATTTAACCATATAAGGCACCACCAATTCTGTGGCAAAAGGTCATCCGCTATTTTCTGAATCTACAGTTCACAATTGGTCACAGTCAAAAAAAACATTCCAAATGAAATCAGCAGCTCACATGCATTTAACAGTGTATCTGAGCGACAAAACAATATTCTTTCAGTCTACAAATGGAAGAAAATGCGACGGCCACCGGCGGTCAGAAGCAAAAATTTACCACGACTAAAAACAGTGAACTTGCCTATAACCTCCATCTGACAGGAAGAAGAATGTATCAAGTGCGTCAGGTTTGTCAAACTGAGGGTCCGCTGGGGGCCATATGGGCCATATGTTGTCTTCGTGAAGGGCACACAAGACAACTTACTGGCGTCATTTAACAAAAATATTGCAGGGTACTTCCTTTGTGCGGGCTACGGTTGTGCTTGCAAAGGGCCACACGCGGCCCGAAAGCCGCCAGTTTGGCATGCCTTGTGTAATAATTTATTTAATTATGCCGTTTATTATTATTATGTTGTTTAAATTTTGTATTCAATATCTGAATACTGTGTTCTTTTAGTGTTCATATTCACATGCTTGCATTTCAAAATTGGTGCCATTTGACCTAAAACTTGATTGGCTTTATTGCATCTTTGTTGGATTTTTTAAAATTCATTCTTCCGTCTTCTAAAACGTGATTGGCTTTAATGCATCTTTGTTGGATTTTTTTTTTTTTAATTCATTCTTCCGTCTTCTAAAACTTTATTGGCTTTGTATCTTTGTTGGATTTTTTTTTTTCATTCTTCCGTCTTCCTAAACATGATTGGCTTTATTGCATCTTTGTTGGATTTTTTTTTTTTTTAATTCATTCTTCCGTCTTCAGAAAATATGCTTCCCAGATATCTAAAATCCTTCGCCTGCTTTAACTGGTGTTCATAAATTTTGATACTGGTGGTTCTTTGTTTTCTGGAGAATGTCATCATTTATGTTTTGATCTTTATGAAAAGCCTTAGAAGAGCTGCAGGAGTTTCAAGGAAAGACAGAATACGAAATCACGAAATTAGACGAATGCTAGGAATAAAGCCAGTCTTACAGTCATCAAAGAACAACAAATGAAGTGGTTTGGACATCTAACCAGAATGCCCTGGTTCTATCCGCCACAGCGAACCACACTAAAACGTTAAAACGAGTATAGAGCGAGTGGAAGACCTCGGAAAATATGGAGTGATGACATTGCAGAAATGAACATCAGTCTTAATAGTGCTCTTGACAGAGCTCATCAACGAACGTTATCTCCCCCCGACACTTCCATGAGGTACAAGGTCGAAGAGAAGAAGAAGATCATATCGTAGTTGTCGCAGTGGTAGTTGTTCTTGTAGTTCTACTGCTGTTGGTGCTATGATTGCCTGGACATCGGCGAAAAGTAATTCATTTAGTAATTATCCGATGTTGTCTCTCTCGCTGATGTTAGCTGATCTGAAAATCTGGTCGACGTATGTGACGAACAGTAATGGTGTTAAAATGTACCCCTGTTTCACTCGAGATCTAATGTAGAACCTTTCTGACATTTCTGCATTTGTTCTAACCGCGCATTGTTTACGTACAACTCTTGCCCAATTTAATAAGATGTTCGTTTACTCCGTAATCATGTAGTGCCTTCCATTATTTATTCCTATTAACTAGATCAAAAGCTTTCTCTTTTAATTCTACCGTAATTTCTACTAACCGTCTAAGTGTGAACATTGCACCAGTACAACTTCTGTTCTCCCGAAACCCTATTTGTCCTTCAATAAGTTGTTGTTCGATGATAGGACGTAGCCTTTTTTCAAGGATCTTACAAAATGTTTCCCGGTGTGTCTCAATAACGAAACTCCGGTGTACTTCTCAAAGTCTCTCTTGCTACCTTTCTTCTTCCAAATGGGTACTATTATTGCGTTTCTCCAGTCCTCCGTTGTCTCTTGTGTTGTCCAGACTAGGCTGAACAGTTTGTGCATCCATCTATACCCACATCTTCTGTTGCTTTGAGTAGTTCAGCAGGTATATCGTCAGGACCTGGTGCTTTGTCTGAAGGTTCCTCTTTTACAGCTTTTCTTTTCTGCGAGTGTTATGCTTGGTTCTAAATTTTCGTTTATGTAGCTGTGGTTTTCATGTGTTGTGGATTGTTCCTCTGATTGCAAGTTAAGTAGAACGTTGAAATGTTGACGCCATCTCTCTAGGACCTTTTGTGGTTTATTAAAGGGACTCCGGTCTTGTCATTTATAATTTATGTTAAGTCATAATGGTCATTCCTATCTCTCATAACTTTTATCTCTCATAACTTTCATTTGCTTATAACAGTTTTTAGTAGCACTTGTGGTCCGCGTTCAACATTTCACTGTATTTCTGCCACGATGTTTCTGTGGCGTTTCTGACAACATCTCTAGCTATATTCTTGCCGTTCTGTATTTTTCAAGATCATCTTGATTTGTACTTGTCGCCCACGCCTGGTTCTAGTCGGTTTGTGAGATCTCTTCATTTTCTACGAACACTAAATAAACCACTGTCGGTTTGCTAGACCAGTCACTGTGTTTTCAAACTTCCAAGAAGGTCACACTTGAACTAGAATTTCACATTCAGACTAGTTTAACCCAACTTCCACTCTAGGATGTCCAAAGCTGACCCCGGTTAGATGCTGGCCGAAAAATAAACATGAATTCATTACACACAAAAAATATAAAAACCCAGTTTTATAAACATTTCTCATTTTGAGGTCAAGGCGGCTGTCTGTACCATTCTACGAGTATACGAAAAACATGCACTAGTTATTACCGATCGGAAATTCTCAAGATGGGTGCGAGAAGAGTCCAATCTTTCTACATATACCAGTGTTAAGCCGGGAAGGAAACAGAAAACTGATAACTTTGACAAAGAAATTTTTAAACGAGCAATAAACAGAATAATTATTGACACTAAAGAAATTTCAACTTGAACCTAGACAGAATCATTACACTGATATATCCAAAAGTCTTTCTTCTTCTTCTTCTTCTTCTTCTTCTTCTTCTTCTTCTTCTTCTTCTTCTTCTGCCTTTCTATCCCCCAATGAAGCATAGGCCCTCAACCAACTCACGCCAAGTCGTTCTATTCTTCGCCATTGCATGGAGCTCTCCCCATGTCCTCCCCATCTTTCTAACCTCGTTCTCCAGCTCTCTTCTCCATGTGTTTTTTTTTGGGGGGCCTTCCTTTATTCCTATAACCCTGTGGGTTCCAGTGCAAAGACATTCTATTTATGCTGTTCTCCTGTTTTCTTAGTGTGTGTCCTAACCAACGCCAGCGTCTTTTCCTCACCTCTTGGTCCACTGGAGCCTGTTTATTTCTCTTCCAAAGTTCTACATTAGTTATTATATCATAACATTTTATTCCCTCTATTCTGCGTAGGCCCCAGTTAATGAATGTCTGTAGTTTATTAGTAATTGCCTTGGTTGTTCTCCATGTTTCCGCTCCATACAATAGTACTGGTTTGACATTAGAATTAAAAAATTTTAGTTTAGTATTTCTTTTAATTTCTTTTGACCTCCACAAATTCCCTAGTGCTATGAAAGCCCCTCTTGCCTTTTGTAATCTTATGTTAGTATCTCTTTTAGTTCCTCCATCTTTATCTACATTACTGCCCAAAAAGGTGTACGACTCCAAGTCTTGGAGTTGGGTGCCATTAAGAGAAACGACATTACCATTTGCCTGATTTATTCTCATTATATTTGTTATTTCCTTTATGGATTTTCAGACCAAGCTGCTGTGATCTCGCATCAAGTATATTTAATTTATCTTGCATCTGATTCCGTGAATGGGACAGAAGAGCAATATCATCAGCGAAGTCCAGATCATCAAGCTGTTTTGTAGGGGTCCACAGAATTCCATTCTTGGTGTTAGCAGTTACTGTTTTCATAGTCCAGTCTATAGCCAGTAAAAAAAAGAGAGGCGACAAAAGACATCCCTGTCGCACACCTGTTTTTATTTCAAATGCATCTGTTAGCTTTCCCTCATGAAAAACTCGACATTTCATGTCTTTATATGTTGCCTTAACTAAGTTGATAATTTTCTGTGGGATTTCATAGTGCCCCATCAATTTCCAGAGAGATTCCCTATCAATGCTGTCAAATGCTTTTTCATAGTCTATAAATCTTATGTAAAGTGGTGAGTTCAATTCAATGCTTTGCTCTATTACAATAGGTAGTGTGGCTATCTGGTCAGTACAGGATCTGTTTGACCGAAAACCTGCCTGCTCATCTCTTAGCATTTTATCACTGGCTTGCACTTGTGTTCATATTCCCAGTATATCATGCAGTTAACTCTTCCAGGTATTTCTCTCTTCGTTTTCTTCTCATTTCCTCCATAAAATTTACCCGTTGTCACTACGTTTTCATATTTATTTCTCCCCACAAAATATCCCAAATTATCACAACATGCACACACACAATACACATGCATTAACACACAAATACCCAACACAATAAAGCACACACACACACACACACACACACACACACACATATACACGCACCCAACACGCAGGTTATGAAGTTTACAACCGGCAATTGTCCGCCGTAACTAGCGACCGCTGCATCCAGCTAGCAGTCCTTGAATACAATTCAGCAATAATCGATACCCCAAGCGCCTGTGGTCCTATACGCACATACACAAGCACGCACACGCTCATACAAACAAAAACAGGCGCGCGCGCACACATACACGTGTGACCTCTACAGTACCCATCGACCCAACACGATACAGGCTAAGACTGCTCACAAATCGGCTCATTGCCGATTCAGGGCAACATTTAAACCTTTACCAAATCTACAACTGTGGGCTGGGAACAGACGTCTGGTCAGGCGTTACGTAATTTCACACCCACCCCCCAAGTACCTTAATCTCTCTCTCTCTCTTTCTCTCTCTCTCTCTCTCTCTCTCTCTCTCTCTCTCTCTCTCTCTCTCTCTCTCTCTCTCTCTCTCTCTCCCTCCTCGCCACCTTGACTTCCCGAGTACTAACAAGTGCTCATTTTTGGCCAGGTCTTGTATTTTTGTTGTTGTTGTTGTTGCTAATACTGACTTGTATATTTGCAAAATAAGTAGAATGTCTTTGCACTGGAACCCAAAGGGTCAATATAGTAAAGGCAGACAACACGCACACACACAAACATACACGCACGCGCACGGGAAAAGGGAATAGAGAGGTAGGTGAAAAAAAAAAAAAACTGGGCCTAGTGAAATCCGCCCACACTTAACCACCAAATATTGTCCACACTCGACAAGGCCATAAATCAGAGTCGGGGACATCTGGGGACACAACAATACGTAATCTCACAGAAAGAAGAACTCGTATTGTGTACCTGCAAGACACCAAATAACAGGCGAGAGTATTGCGCAAGAGCAGCTAAATTGGGATCTATGACCACAAACTCTGTGGAACTGACTGTAAGTTAATAATAATTATTAAAAAAAACTAACTTTACCTTTTTCACGCCTTTAGGCGCATCAGGCATATATGAAAAGCATTCATATTTTTACAGACCAATCGGCACTGGGTGAGTAATGGGAATTGACTGTGACTACAGCAAATTGTCTGTGTAGTCGTTTCCTGGTGATTGATGATGTTGCTGCCACTGCTGCTGGTCAGCTAGTCTAGTCTAATTCAAGCTCATCTAATGATAATCTTGTTGGCACCTTGGTATCTTTTTCGGTAAAGTCTGCCCCCCCCCCCTCCCTTCACCCCTTTTCACCCACATCTGCCGTCCAGCAGACAGCCGTCTTAACCAGAGTGTCACAAGGCATTCTAAAAACATGTCGTAGCCATATCCATCGTCTTCCATTGAAAACCTTTACCAGTGTTCAACATAGTGCTTTCGGTCAGAGTTCATTCGCGATCTCTGACAATCACCACAGCACCAAGCCATCCCGCCAGAAGACACCAGTCCCATGAAATGGAGTCGTCGCAAATAGAAACCAAACTAAGCCATCCGCCAAAAGACACCAGCACCATGAAATGGAGTCGTCGCAAATAGAAACCAAACTAAGCCATCCCGCCAGAAGACACCAGCACCATGAAATGGAGTCGTCGCAAATAGAAACCAAACTAAGCCATCCCGCCAGAAGACACCAGCACCATGAAATGGAGTCGTCGCAAATAGAAACCAAACTAAGCCATCCCGCCAGAAGACACCAGCACCATGAAATGGAGTCGTCGCAAATAGAAACCAAACTAAGCCATCCCGCCAGAAGACACCAGCACCATGAAATGGAGTCGTCGCAAATAGAAACCAAACCAAACTAGGCCATCCCGCCAGAAGACACCAGCACCATGAAATGGAGTCGTCGCAAATAAAAACTAAACTAAGCCATCCCGCCGCGCAGAAGACATCAGCACCATGAAATGGAGTCGTCGCAAATAGAAACCACACTACTCGCTGAAAACTCTGAAATGGAAACTGAGGGGTGCCTAGTTGGTTGTGTTATTAGTGTACGTGTTTTTTGTTCTCGGTACTTTTGTTTCCATAGCGAGGCGCAACTACATCTGGAGGTGACAGGTTCGATTCCCTACAAGGTAATTATAGCTTTCGATGTTTATGTTGTCCAGTGTGTTTTCTTTCAACCTCTTTCTATGAGTGCCGATTAATACAATATATGTTTGTTTATTATATATATATATATATATATATATATATATATATATATGTGTGTGTGTGTGTGTGTGTGTATGTATGTACACACACACATATATATATATATATATATATATATATATATATATATATATATATATATATATATATATATATATATATATATATATATATATAATACGTCTACAGACTCAAGGGTTCCCCAAGTGTTTACTTATGTGAAATAGAACTCAAATGCACAGGGAAGAAAGGCCTCTAGATGACTATACCACTATGAAATGCCATGGGTCCAGCAAGCATGGCCTAAGTACCATAACCTCAATAAATACAATAAAATGGAAGAGGGGTCCTTTAAAAAAAAAAAAAAAAAAACATGTCGGTTGAAGTGGTTGACGGGAGCCGCCGTGGGTGTAGCGGCTAGACACTCGCCAGCCGCTCGGTAAGGTCGTGGGTTCTGGTCCTGACACAACCGGACATTTTAACGACCAAACACAGCCTTGGCTCCTATGTCGACCCAGGTATAATGTGGTAAGTAAAGGCGGCCGGCGTGATGCTCACCATATCATTCACCGAGTGCCGATTGGTCTATAAACCTAGTTCTAGCCCTATATGCCCTTTACCTCTGAAAGCGTGGAACTAGGTCCTTTACATTTCTCTGTGGGCTGAAATCTGACAAGTCACACACTGAATCTGACATAACACTGATAACCACACACATACACACACTGTTAGCCACTAATACTCACACAGATTCACACACATACACACACACACATTCACTCTTACTGTCTAGTCCTGGTTGAAAATCGGCCACATTCCTGCACAAACTCTTTTGGGAAATCAACGATCTGATACTGGCTGCTGATGTGTGTATATATATTCAGATGTGTGTCTGAGAGTGTGGGTGGGCAGGCAGGAGGGGGAGCAGAAAAAACCCCAGAAAGAATAAGGAGGATGAGGAGAAAAAGGAGGAGAGGGGGAGGAGAAATAATAATAATAATAATAATAATAAAAAGAAGACGAAGAAAGAAAAAAAGGACATGGAGAAGAAGGAGGAGAAGCAGCAGCAGCAGCAGTAGTAGAAAAAGAAGAAGGAGGAGGAGGGAAGGGAATACAATTAGGGGGGGGGGGAGAGGCCGGGAGGAGGGTGGTTGGTTCAAGGTTCCTGCCTGCGCCTTTGAGTCTCAACGACCATGCACAAGGGCTTCTATTAGTACGTTGTATTGACAATAACACGAAGCAATTGTAAGTAACGATTCCCCCTCGTGACTTCGCTGAAGCAACCGCACAATAACGTGGCAACGGCTGCCACAGTCAGGGGACACAACCTGTCAGCTTCACCGATATCCCAGGCTGGGGAGAGAAGGGCCAAGTTTTGTAGGTCAAAACGTCGGCCAGTTCACCGGGAAACCGACAACAATGGCTTACCGCGATATATGGCAATATTTTTCTTCATGGGCTTCGGAACTCAGGGGCTTATGCAACTTGGGCTCCCCCCCCCCCTCATAGTTTTATCTTCAATCCCCCCCCCCCTAGTTATGGCCCCTGGTTTTCCACAGGGGGTATTTATTCCCCCAGTCGACACGTGTAGTCATTCTGCTGAGAAACAACCGACCCGGCTGCTTCGAGATACCAGCTAAGTGATTTTGTGTATCTGTGTAGTATTGTTTCATTTGTATGTGCTGATAAAGGCTCAATAGCCACAACGTTCACGTTTTGTTTGTATTTGTTATTATAATGTGAAGCTTGCTAATAAACTTTTCGTTCGGTTTAAATCTTTTCTTGAAATAATTTGTAAGGAGGTATCCGCGTGTGGGTTCCGGGACTCCCTGTGTGCAGGAAAACAAGAATAGACCACTGCCTCCTACTACAAGCATGTCGTACGAGTCAACTGAATGGGCGCTTTCTGCATCTGCCTGAGAGGTACGGAGCCTACACTGTGCAAATACGTCGGATATGCAAAAGGAAAGTGCACGCAACATTCAGTCCAGAGATAGAGGGACAACCAGAACTTTAGTTTACAGTCTAAAAACGAAAAGGAGAAAAAGCAAGGGGGTAAGGGGCCAAGCTCCCCCCCCCCCCGAACCGTTTATAGTTTTCTGCTCAGTGCACTTGCACGCACACACACACGTGTATTATATAGTATGTTTATATATATATATATATATATATATATATATATATATATATATATATATATATATATATATAATTATGCACTTAAGCAAGGTGTAAGAGCTTTGAAACACTTATCCTCTAGACAATTTATAAACATATTGTGGCCCTCTTCTCCCTTCTGAGACAACACCCTCTTTCCCCCTATAGCCCCCAATGATTTACTTGTGCCGTCGCCCCTGACTCTCCGTACATGACGTGTCCGGATTTGGTTCCGTGTACTTAAGTGTTTGAGGCAAGTCACGACAGGTGAATGTTCAGTAATAATGCAAACATAAAAATGGTTGGGTGGAGTGGGTTTTGAGTTATAGCGTCCGTTCTGTTGGCAGCAGTACATTTGATATAACTAGTCTCCTGTTCAATAGGCCTCTTAAAGGCGAAAAAGATGTATCATTTTAGGTACTTTGATTTTAGCTCACCCCAAACACTGGGACTCCCAGAATCCCCGGGAAAGTCCAATGTTACAGGGGTGTAACGGTTTGAAATGAACACCGACTAACCTTAACCATAAAACATCTATAATATTGTAATTATAAGTGGTATTCAAACAACAATTGTCCTCCACGACTGAAGCCTGTAGCATTACCGCCTCAAGGTTGGGAATCAAACGGGTACGAGCACCCGGAACTCGGTTCAGTGGCACAACAGTTGCTTTAGGGCACCGGCAAAAACTTACAAAGCAACCTGCATGCAGTACAGTGTGTGTGGCTTCTATAACAGTGGATTTTATACAGATGTACTGCTACCGAAATTAAGTCAATCGCACTGCTAGGAAGAAATTTTATTAGTTATTCTTGAAAAAATATATTTATATAGTCTTAAAGTTCATGCGATGTGGCGTTGGTAGTAACGTCTATCCACAACGTTCTGTCTCGTGAACTTTCAATCAACTATGACATAAATATCTTCTTTGCAATTCTGTCAACCCGTCCAACATCTGTTCTTTCGATTTCCCTCTGCCTCTCCTCCCCTGCAACTTTCCTACCGTCAGGATGTTCTCAAACTTTATCTTTCTCGTCACATGACCAATATATATATATATATATATATATATATATATATATATATATATATATATATATATATATATGTGTGTGTGTGTTGTGTTTGTGTGTGTGTGTGTGTGTGTGTGTGTTAACTTCAAAAAGGAGGGAACGGAGCGCGAGAAACGACTGAAAACAATAAGCCTGGCGTAACCAATTTTTAACTATGTGAAGTGAGAGTGACACATCGAAATCTAGCTCATTCACTTGCTGTTTCTGTTCTCCCATAAACATCCTATGGCGTGATATGGGGTATGTTGAATAAGTTTGGCTGTGTTCATAAGTGCATTGTTTCACGATCAAGAAGAAGCGTTCGATCGGGTCAACCGTCACCAACTCTAGAAAACACTAATGGTTTATGGAGTAAGCAAGCATCTAGTTAACATATGCAAATGTATATATTACAACAGCAAGGGTAAAATGAGATCAAAAGCCGGAACGACAGACAAGTTCTTTTACAACTCGGATTATTCCAGTATGTTTGGAATGCGTTCTATCCCCCCTGCTATATATCACAGATATAGATCAAATCAGTAAAACAGTCCATATTAATTAGAACAATTATCTCCTTTTTGCAGAAGACCAAGTTCACGTGGCAACTACAGAGAAACAGCTGCAGATATACTTTGACAATCTTAACCAATCAGAACCCCCCCCCCCCACCCCCCCCTCCCCCCCAAAAAAAAAAAATTAACACAGAAGGTACGACAATTGCAAGAACATAACAACTAATTAAATTTGCATAGAAAAGAAACATCTCAAGCAAGCAAAAAGGCTGCATGTATCTAGGGAGCTTACAATCATCCAGTGGAAAAATGGGATAAAACACAGATATTAAAGCCTACAATCATCCAGTGGAAAAATGGGATAAAACACAGATATTAAAGCCTACAATCATCCAGTGGAAAAATGGGATAAAACACAGATATTAGAGCCTACAATCACCCAGTGGAAAAATGGGATAAAACACAGATATTAAAGCCTACAATCATCCAGTGGAAAAATGGGATAAAACACAGATATTAGAGCCTACAATCATCCAGTGGAAAAATGGGATAAAACACAGATATTAGAGCCTTCAATCATCCAGTGGAAAATGGGATAAAACACAGATATTAAAGCCTACAATCATCCAGTGGCAAAATGGGATAAAACACAGATATTAGAGCCTACAATCATCCAGTGGAAAAATGGGATAAAACACAGATATTAGAGCCTACAATCATCCAGTGGAAAAATGGGATAAAACACAGATATTAGAGCCTACAATCATCCAGTGGAAAAATGGGATAAAACACAGATATAATCAATCAATCAGGTGCCGTCTCCACAATGAAGGTTGGCTGCAATGGATCTCCAAGCCCTGTCTCTTGCCCTTGATGTACACTCACTCATACTGCTGTTCGTCCATCTCTTGATGTTATCCTCCCACTTGTAACGCTGTCTGCCTTTTGCTCGCCTACCTTGAACCTTTCCCCCTAGGATGATCTTTACAATACTGTTGTGTCTTTTAATGTGACCAAAATATTTCACTTGTCTCTTTTTTATTTCACCTAGCAACTCTCTTTTCATTCCCGATTTCCTCAGTACCTCTGTATTTGATAGCTTTTGTTTCCATGAAATACGACCTAATCTTCTGTATATCCACATCTCCAAAGAATTGATACGATTTTCCAGTTGTTTGTTCATTGTCCATGTCTCTGTGCCATACAGTAAGGTTGAGAATACCTAACATTTGACAATTCTCATTTTTAATGTATTGCTTATTTCTCTTGATGTCAGTAACTTTTGCATGTTGTTGAAAATGTTTTTGGCCATCCCTATTCTTTTCTTGACTTCTGTTTCACTTCTGCCGTCACATGTTATCACTTGTCCAAGATATAAGAAATTTTTAACTTGTTCCAATTTCACCCCGTTCACTGTGATATTCATTGTTAGCTGATTATTTTCTTTGCTAAATATCATGGTTTTTGTCTTTTTCAAATTTATATATAATCCAAATTCTGCACTCCTTCTGTTTACTTGCTCCACTAGGTCTTGCAACTCCTGCTCACTCTCTGCTAGCAACACTGTGTCGTCAGCATATCTCAAATTGTTTATTATTCTACCACTGATGTGCAGTCCTGGTAATTCTACAATTTCTTTCAAAATGGTTTCTGTACATAAGTTGAAAAGGCTAGGCGACAGCACACATCCTTGTCTTACTCCTCTCTTGATCTATATCTGGGGTGAGCGGATGTTGTCATATCTTACTGTTGCTTCTTGCTCCCAGTATAAGTTTCTAATAAGTCTGATATCTTTTCCATCTAGTCCTATGTTTTGAAGAGCTGCAATTAGTTGTTCATGTTGCACTCTGTCGAAAGCTTTTTTGTAATCATTAAAACATGCATAAATATTTTTCTGAACTTCTATATATTTTTCAATCAGCATCTTTAGACAAATTATGGCCTCTCGAGTACCACTGTTTTTACGGAATCCAAATTGCTCTTCAGAAACTTCTTTTCTATTTTATCTTGAATTCTTGCTTGTGTTATTTTCAAGAGTAACTTAGTTACGTGACTCATTAGGCTAATAGTTCTGTTATCTTCACAATCAACAGCTTTTGATTTCTTGGGTAGTGTGATAAAAACAGATGTTTTCATGTGCCTGGGAATGTACCCATAGTTATAAATGTCATTAAACAGATATTATACAGCAAATCAAATCACTGGACGGATGCCACAAATTTTGCAGAACGAACATGTAATAATCGACAGCAACAGAGCATGGTTCTTCTTCTTCTTCTTGGTGTTCGGTTTCGTAAGCTCAGGTCAGATAGTCAGGCTTCCTCTATGAATGAACTGGCATGTCAGTTGCTTGACTTGACACGCAGGTTCGTCATGGTCTTCCCAATGCTTGTTGCGTACTCTTTGCTCCTGAGGCCAGGTTACTCTTCGTAGTTGTAAGCAGACCTGTAGAATGTGCTCAGTGTGTGTGTGTGGTCCTGTCTCACACGCACACTGTGGGGACAGCACAGTCTTTATTTTATGCATGCGGTAGTTGTCCGCAATGGAAAACTGTTGTATGTCGTTTTCTTTTGAGTCTGCTGATAGGGTCATGTGGATTTTTACTCCCGGCTTGTTTGCTTCACACTACTGGCGATGAAAGTGAATAGGTGTTGGATCTCTTGTGTTAATTTCATTGCAAGTTTGTCCACAACCCATTTCCTGGTATGCCGCTGTGGGCCGGGATCCACTGGAGAACGATCTGATTGTTCTATTTTTTTTGTAAAGATAGTAGATCATTCATCTTCCAATGCTGTCTCATGCGTCAATTGGAGCACTAACATGCAATCACACATAAAAAATATTTAATGCAGCATATTTTGTTTAACCAACACCGTGTTAGCGGTGAACGCTAACAACCAAAGAAAAACTGAAACAACAGAACTTAAATGACAAAATCAGAAATTGCGTAAGAAATTAGGCGGAGCCAGTATGAAACTACATCAACATATGACATGTATCGAGACTGCCGCCAGACAGTGCAAAACAGAGAGCCCTCACACTTAGACATAAATAATGAAAGCCTATCTAGAGGTCGACCACGCAAGCAATGAATAGATAGAATATGTGGGGTGCGTTAATACTTGCATCTACGTAGCACACACTAGGGCTCGCAAACTATGTCTCTTTAAAACGTGACGCTGAAAGGAACATCAGGACCATAGAAAAAAAAAAGAAGTTAAAGAAGAAGAAGAAGAAGAAGAAGAAGAGGAAGAGGAAGAAGAAGAAGAAGAAGAAGAAGAAGAAGAGGAAGAGGAAGAAGAAGAAGAAGAAGAAGAAGAAGAAGAAGAAGAAGAAGAAGAAGAAGAAGAAGAAGAAGAAGAAGAAGAAGAAGAAGAAGAAGAAGAAGAAGAAGAAGAAGAATTAAACGAGACCATCCATTCACACTGTAACACTTAGCATAACAGTCAGCATCCATTCACACTTTCACACTTACACCAACAGCAAGCATCCATTCACACTTTCACACTAACACCAACAGCAAGCATCCATTCACACTTTCACACTTACACCAACAGCAAGCATCCATTCACACTTTCACACTTACACCAACAGCAAGCATCCATTCACACTTTCACACTTACACCAACAGCAAGCATCCATTCACACTTTCACACTAACACCAACAGCAAGCATCCATTCACACTTTCACACTAACACCAACAGCAAGCATCCATTCACACATTCACATTTACACCAAGAGCCAGTATTCATTCCCACTTACCCCAACAGCCAGTATCCATTCACACTTACACCAACAGCCAGTACCCATTCACACTTACCCCAACAGTCAGTATCCATTCACACTTACCCCAACAGCCAGTATCCATTCACACTTTCACACTTACCCCAACAGCCAGTACCCATTCAAACTTACCCCAACAGCCAGTATCTATTCACAATTACCCCAACAACCATAATCCATCCACACTCTCACACTTACCCCAACAACCATAATCCATCCATAATCTCACACTTACCCCAACAGCCATAATCCATCCATACTCTCACACTTACCCCAACAACCATAATCCATCCACTCTCTCACACTTACCCCAACAACCATAATCCATCCACACTCTCACACTTACCCCAACAACCATAATCCATCCACACTCTCACACTTACCCCAACAGCCAGTATTCATTCACACTTACCCCAACAGCCAGTATCCATTCACATTTACCCCAACAGCCAGTATCCATTTACACTCTCGTACATACATCAACAGTAGAATTGACAAACACATTCAACTCGTACTGTACTTACCCCGACAGCTAGAATCCACCAACTTGAAAGCACATTATTACCTTCATCCTACGCACACATACATATTTAAACACACACACATATACACGGTCTCAACTGGCTGGCTGTCAACCAGTTTGAATATGCGCACGCGCGTGTGTGCGCGCGAGTTGGTCTGTGTAACTCGTCCAGTGAATCTAGAGCAGAGCTGCGACCCGGCGTGTGACAGACAACACTAAGGGGATATCAACACCGACGTACTCTCATTTCTGGGAGCAGGACATGGCTCTGCTGCTCGGCCGTTGGCGGTTGACTGACACACAGAGATGGCTCACACAGAAGGTCAGGAGTGCTGCACTGGAAGTCTCTCTCTGTCTGTCACTCTGTCTCGCTCTTTCTCTGTCAGTATATGTGTAGGTGTCTACATGGCTATCTATGTGTACGTGTGTGCATACGTGCCTACGTCTATGTGTGTCTATTTGCGTATATATCTATGTTTGTGTCTAAACGTCTATCTATTTGCGTACCTAGTACTTATGTGTATATATATGCACCTACCTATATGTGTATTTATGTGACTATCTGTGTATTTATGCGACTATCTGTGTATATCTATGCGTGTCTATGAGTTTATATTTGCGCCTTTCTGTGAGTCTATGCACAGCAAAAGGTGAAGAATATGAAGAAGAAGAGAAAGAAAAAGAGAAAGAATCTGGAGAGAAAAAAATCGGCAGCAGAAAAAAAGTGACCAAGGGTCTAGTAACTATGTCCACTAACCAAACTGGCAACTTGTCAGTTTGGAGGACAAGAAAATGTACCACACAAAAAAAACATACAGGAAACACACTGACAACAGCAATGCAGAAATCATTGCATCAAAGGAATGTTAAATCACATCTACTACATTACAGTTAGGACAAAAAGTATACCTATTCGTCCAACCTGTGGCGCTGTTCACAATTAATACAATTAACTAGTTCGTTCAATCGTACCACCTGCAAGATGAGATGCTGAGAAAAGCAGCCAACCTAACCAGCCGAGATCGAGTGAATAATGCTAATATTATCAGACAAATTGTGGGAACGACACCTTCTACTAGATTCAGAACCAGCAAATCAAGTGGTTTGGTCATCTCGTTAGAACGCAGCAAGATCAAATACCATCACAAGCATACATCCCAGAAGATCAGCTACAAGAGCAAGAGGACGGCCGCGAAACACATATCAACAGTATTAAAGACACTATACCCCTCCAAAAAATGACAATAGCCAGTGGTAGCCAGCGTGCACTGGATTTCAAATTATTCCTTCCTACGTCGCTTATTATGATGTTCAATCGTGATGATAAGCATTATGTGTTAACGTCATTTGTTGCGCTGAAAACTTCAAACAGCGCCGACTGAACCAATAAAACTGATCGATTGGCAGCAAATGGGGTCATTTAATTAAAAAAATAAAGATGATTAAATAAAATAATACTGAAAGAGGTTTATTCATGTGATTTTAGCATTGTTTTATGGCTGTAAACATCGACATCTTAACACACTGGAAGATCCGCCAAGTCTTAGTCGAGGTTTCAAAGTCACCGCAATCGGGTTTCCCCAGACTTGCTCCGCTCCTGAGCCAGTGCGAATCAAATGTCCCTCACTGACACATTTGAAAAAGTGGTAAACAAACAACTAGTCCTGAAACAATCCAAAAATATGTGCACGCAGTAAATGCGTATTTCTGTTGCTAGATTTGCCAAAACCAACAATCGTCACAAGAAATTTAATTTGTCATTAGCTAAGGAAAGTGCAAATGTGAAGAACAACCAGACTTACCAGTCTCTTGCCAACAAAAGAAGAGAATAATCGAATCAATTAGAAAGCCACCAAAAACCGGCACAAGACGATTACCATTTTATGGACTTTCCAGAGCAAATTAATATTCTACGCCTTAGAACAGGACACAATCGACTTCGCAGCCACACGTACACAAAATTTTTAATCGGCGAATCAGCCATCTGCACACGTGGATTGGCACTTGAGACAACAGATCATGTCCTCCAAGACTCTCCCAAATACAACATATCAAGGAAAAACTTTTGGCCAAAAGAAACATCGGAGCAAGTCAAACTTTACGGGTCGCTGAGTGAATTACACAACACAGTGAAGTTCATACTAAAGACAACACTGCTTATATAGATAATCTATTTCAAGGGGACGAAAGAAGAAAAAGAAGAAATTGTTCGCTGATAGAAGTAGTCGGGCACGATAAGTTGGTATTCTACACACACGTAGAATTATTAGATAAGGTATTTCACTAACTGAATCCTAAACCGGCTACCGCCCATACTGAATACCACGACACAAAAGCTGCACAAAATAAAGGCATTCCGCGGGAAAAACACAGCTCACAGGGCTGCATCCAAGCACAAACTCGGTAGCTCAGGCAACGAAACCGAAGACTACCGTCCTTCTGTGGAAACTGCAGTAGCAAAGCGCTGTTGGAAACCAAAATAACTTTGAAGCTAAACATTCTGCCAAACTGGAAGATCTGCTGTATTCTGCAAATACTCTACAATTCAGATGCCGATCACCGATCACCAAAGTGCATTTGAAAACAAACGCCTAAGGAAATCGATCAAATTTAAATTGGATGAATTCAAGAAAGGCATGGAAATAAAAGAAATGCCATGACAACAGTCACAAGAAAACGATGATGGCAATATATTCTGCAGAATATGAGGAGAGGCGGATAGAAAGACACTAAACAATTGGTGAAACTGGAACTATATAAACTGAGGGAACAATGACGTTGAAAATAAAAGCAAGGACGAATGTTTTTGAGACAGGTCGGAGGTTTTGGACTGCATTCAATCTATGATATGGAAAGGTTTGCACAGGACAGAGTGGAATGGAGGACCAGACCGACCGCCACGTTTAGGTGACTTATAATGACAAGACAGGCCAGCGATGAAACCGATGATGATTATGTAGATGCTGAGCGTTCTAGTAACACCCTGGTTGTCATAAGTCTTCCTTGCTGGAAGCTCACACAAATCCAAACTGCAACAGCTCTAGAATGTACTCTTGTTTGGAATGTTTCCTTATCCGCTTGTGTCGTATGCCGAAGAAGGTTTTGTAGCCGTAACGTTTATTCTGTCGCAAGTGATTGCGGTACCGTGAAGCCAACTAGAAGCACTCCTCTTATGGGCTGACGTGTTTCATTCGATAAATTGTTTCTCTGATAATTCATCAGCTACTGGCAGTCATTCCATACAGTCTTCACTTAAATATTTTAAGTCCTGTTCCCTTTACAGTATAAACAGTGTCATGTTAAACAGGTCGGCACAGAACCAATACTAAGTTTCATTTAAAGACAGCAATAAAATGGTTGGGCTACTTGAGGAGAATGAATACCTTGCGACGCCATATCATCAAGGCACATACCAACAGAGCAGAGGGATGTAGACCACTAAGAAGAAGATGGCAAGATAACATCAGAGAAACTCTGCACCAGCACGATGTGTCTATGATCGAGGCGACCAGAAAAACAAGAAGCAGAACCGTATACAGAATCTCCACTGGCACCAGGAAGCGGCAAGAGAGAAAGTGAAGAAGAAAAACACTGATTATTTTGCCTGTCTACAATTCTGTCTTCTAAACTGTCAATCATGTCGATATTCTTAATTATGTTTGACGACAGATTCAATAGCTCGTTGCCCCAAAGTCTAATATGATCCAGACAACATATCCGTGCAAGTCCCTGTGAGAGAAAGGTGCACACACTCGGCACCAATTCATTCTAAGTCCGTCCATTTGGCACTTTACTTGTACGGACCGCTAATAAAAAACTGTGACTGCCGTGGTGACTCAAGGTCTCTACATCTAGCCTAAAGCCACACCGATTGCAGACATCGTTATCTTCATACTTCTGGCTAAAGACTGTACTGTACTTGGCAGGAAAGTACTGGTGACTATCGGGAAAGACCATTTAACCATGGCCAAACTTGCGCCCCAGCAGCGCCGGGGTGTGAACTGGCATTCTGGACACGGAGTGTCGACCAGACGATCACCTCTAACACAGTATAATACCTCCGATTTCGCAAACCAAATAGAAATATGCCCCCAGGGTCCATCGAAAGAGAGGGGGAATAACGGACCCAACCCGATAGATACTAACGGTAACGACCCTGCTAGCCCCCGGACTGCGATTATTACCCAAAGGCCGGGTTGGCAATGTACATGTGGAAAGAGCTTCACAGGGTTGCATGGTCTGAGAACTCATTCCTGAAGGATGAAATGCGAGGGTGCGCCATGCAGTAAGCGTCGTCGCATAACTACTACTCCCGTGATAGTTACTGAGTCGTCAGGGAACGACGGGCTGGGTGAACCCCACTTGCCCGGAGAGGCCTATGATGTCGACTACGAAGACGCACTTTTGATGATTCCCGAAGAAGTGCGTTCGAAGATTAGGTTTCAACCTGCAAGCTGGAGGTGTACAAGCTGGAGGGTACACTGTGTCAGAAAATAAAGCATAAACTTAAGAAAAAGTCGCTAGGTGAGAAACTAACATGGTTTCGTAATATAATTTACGAGCATTGTTCCCGCAAGTTTGGGACAGTCAGCTGGGCGTCACGCAAAATAAAAGCAGAAAACAGAGGGACATTGAGAAGTGCAGAGCAGACAAGAATGCACTCAGAAAACGGTTCAAAGCCGCTACAGGCAGCGAACGGGATGGTCTGTATGAGGTCTGGTTGCACCTGAGAGCCAGGCACAGTGCCCTCTGTCGCGCTGAGCGTTTCTGTAACAACAGTAAAACCAGAAGGGGGCGAGAGAAATTCTTATATTGAAGAAGAAGAAGAAGAAGAAGAAGAAGAAGAAGAAGAAGAAGAAGAAGAAGAAGAAGAAGAAGAAGAAGAAGAAGAAGAAGAAGAAGAAGAAGAAGAAGAAGAAGAAGAAGAAGAAGAAGAAGAAGAAGAAGAAGAAGAAGAAGAAAAAGAAGAAAAAGACGAAGAGGACGAAGAAATAATTACAGTTGTAAAGGTATGAGGATAATCTTCTCATAATCGTAGCTGCATTGTGAAGCTAGTTTTTTACGGAATGAGATCGTTAGTATCACAACTCTTCTTAGCAGCATCTTACGACAGACACATGACAGGTGCTTGCGATCCCTGGTATGACACAGTTGGGTGAACATTTAACAACACAGAAATTCAAATAAGATTGGCGGAAAAAAAAAAACCTTAGGAAAAGCAAAATCAATAACTCAGGTAGACAATCGATCAGAGAAATGTACATCTGTAATCAATGGAGGAAAATATAACAGCGACGATCAATGGTAACATTGTTATGACCAAGGCAATGCAGTCTGTGTGGATAGGTTCAGCGGGAATGTGGGAAGGTAACAGAGAAAATGCTGTTGAATACAATAGGTAGTATGTGGGATAAACGGTTGTAATGTGTGAAGAGGAGGGGAAGTGAGGAAAAAAGAGAGAGACTGAATGTGTTTGTGTGCGGTGGGAAAAATGAATGTTGGGGAAGACAATACAGACATTATAAAACAGTAATAAAACAGTATGCATAATTTGCACATGATGTGTGCTAATAGGAGGGTATATATTGTGATGAACACTGGTGAGAGAGGCCAAAGCTGCTTGATTCCACTGATGAAACTGAAACAATGGCACTGGAGACAACCAAATGGAATAACAGACTGCGAGCCCTAAGTGACTAAAGCGGCACAAAAGGATAATGCTGATTATTATTATTGTGTGTGTGTGTGTGTGTGTGTGTGTGTGTGTGTGTGTGATTGGGGGATTAGGGTTAAGGTGTGTGTGGGAGATGGGTTTCAACTGTAAGCTGGGTTGGGGAGTGGGCGATAATATGGCATGGGGTCGATTTAAAATATAACGTCGTGTGGAGAAGAAGAAAAAACAGATGTAAGACAGTACAGATATAAAATGTGGGTAGAGTTAGCATACAGGTTTGCGGTGGCATTCACATGCAGAATCTCAGGCAGAGAGGGGAATATGCTCCTAGATTTAACCTAACTCAAGGTCATCCAGAACAAAGATATTTAATTTCCCTGGACTGCTGTCAATATCAAACACTAAAATAAATAGACTTAGTGGCACCAGTGGAGTGGAAAGCTTAGATATGGTGGCTGGGGGTTTTGCTTGTAGAACTGAGGTGTCAGATGATTATCCTCTAGCAAGATATCTAGGAATGGATAACTCAGGCTATTTGTGATTATCTCCCCCTGGTCAGCCAGACCTCTCTGGTCAGCCAGATTACCCTGGTCGGCCATATCCTCTGGCCAGCCAGATCCTCTAGTCAGCCAGATCCCCCGTGGTCAGCAAGATCCCCGTGGTCAGCCAGACCCCCTATGATCAGTCTGCTCCTCCATGGTCAGCCTGATCCCCCATGGTCAGCCTAATCCCCCATTGTCAGCAAATTCCTCTGGTCAGCCAGATCCCCTATGGTCAGCCAGATCCCCTATGGTCAACCAGACCCCCCATGGTCAGCCAGATCCTCTAGTCAGCCAGATTCCCTAGACAGCCATATCCTCTGGACAGTCAGATCCCCCCCCCCCATAGCCACATCAACCTGGTCAGCCATATCCTCTGGTCAGCCAGATCGTCTAGTCAGCCAGATTCCCCCATGGTCGGTTATATCCTCTGGTCAGGCAGATCCCCCATGGTCAGCCAGATCCTCCAGTCAGCCATATTCCCTAGTCAGCCAGATCCCCTAGTAAACCAGATCCCCTAGTCAGCCATATCCTCTAGTCAGCCAGATCCTCTAGTCAGCCAGATTCCCTAGTAAACCAGATCCTCTAGTCAGCCAGATCCCCTAGTAAACCAGATCCTCTAGTCAGCCATATCCTCTAGTAAGCTAGATCCCCTAGTCAGCCAGATCCTCTAGTTAGCCAGATTCCCTAGTCAGCCAGATCCCCTAGTTAGCCAGATCCCCTAGTTAGCCAGATCCCCTAGTCAGCCAGATCCCCTAGTCAGCCAGATCCTCTAGTCAGCCAGATCCCCTAGTAAACCAGATCCCCTAGTCAGCCAGATCCTCTAGTCAGCCAGATTCCCTAGTAAACCAGATCCCCTAGTCAGCCAGATCCCCTAGTAAACCAGATCCTCTAGTCAGCCATATCCTCTAGTAAGCTAGATCCCCTAGTCAGCCAGATCCTCTAGTCAGCCAGATCCTCTAGTCAGCCATATTCCCTAGTAAACCAGATCCCCTAGTAAACCAGATCCCCTAGTCAGCCAGGTCCTCTAGTCAGCCAGATCCTCTAGTTAGCCAGATCCTCTAGTCAGCCAGATCCTCTAGTCAACCAGATCCTCTAGTCAGCCAGATCCCCTAGTCAGCCAGATCCCCTAGTCAGCCAGATCCCCTAGTCAGCCAGATCCCCTAGTCAGCCAGGTCCCCTAGTAAGCCAGATCCCCTAGTTTGCCAGATCCCCTGGTCAGCCAGATCCTCTGGTCATTCAGATCCCCTAGTTAGCCAGATTCTCTAGTCAGCCATATCCCCTAGTCAGCCATATCCTCTAGTAAGCTAGATCCCCTAGTTAGCCAGATCCGCCAGTCAGCCAGATCCGCCAGTCAGCCAGATTCCCTAGTTAGCCAGATCCCCTAGTTAGCCATATTCCCTAGTTAGCCAGATTCTCTGGTCAGTCAGATCTCTTAGTCAGCCAGATCTCCATGATGAGCCAGATCCCCTCCTCCGCCTCCTCCTCCTTCATCTTCTTCTTGTTCTACTCCTCCTCCCCAATCGTCTATTCTTCCTTTTTCTTCTATGTTGCTTCGTCATCTTTTCATTTTCTATTGTTGACACAGAGTTCATATTAACGACCATGAATCTTTAGTTCTGTCTGCCGTCTGATGATTCGATGCAATCTAGGTTGCTTAAGAAGTTGCCAGCGAGTGTTAACTTTTCATGAACATCTTGTTTTTGTGTCTTTGCATATCCTGCAAAGTAATATCTCATCATAATGCTTCTTATTCCATTACCCACTGTCAAGGGCAGAGTACCGAGCTACAACCACCAGCAAGGAGGACAATTCAACATGGTTTCGACATTCCACACCCGATCTCGCCTGTGTCAATTATCTGTACTCGGCGTCCATGACTCGGTGCTTACGGGCATCAACTTTACCGGCAAGGACAGGGGGGAGAAGGTTGGGTGGTGCACAAATGCAAATAGCTAAATAACTACCCGATCTAGGCAGGCCGCACTATCGATTCATCCATTGTCGGCCACTGAATTCAGAGACTGCCACGGTAGCACTGCAACTAGACGCTAGCCCGTGGGCCTGCAGGCTCCGGGTTCGAATACAGATCAAGTCAAATTAAAGGGAAAATAACATTGGCTACAAGTTCATCTTTCAGATATGTGGTGTGTAAGAAGAATATAAAGAAGATCATGGAAGGAAAGAACAAGAAACGAAGCAGTCCCCACCGAGACAAATGAAAGTGGTAAACTTATCGGAACAACCACAGGTAGTCAGTCAGTTCTTGTGTGTGGGCATGTTATGAGAAAATGGTCTTGAGAATTGGATACCTGGCAAGACTGATGGAAAGAGAGCAAGAGAAACGCATAGATAAATATCTGAATGACCCGGCCAGATGGATGGGGCGAGACTAAAACACTTGACTTGATCGGTGATTCTCATGATCGGGTGAGATGGCGAATCAGGACAGTATATGCTTAGCGGCACGGCACATAATTAATGATTATGATGATGATGTTGATAAGGTCGACCTACCCTAAAGTGGGTACTAAGTAACGATGATGGTGACACTGTAGTTCTGTTACCAAACTTAGCAAGATGCCATCAGCAGACTCAACAGAAAGAAACATACAACAATTTTCGGTCTAAGAACTGGACACTGCAGGCTCAACTAGCACATGCATTAAATAAAGATTGCACAGTCCTCACGGTGTGCATGTCAAACGAGGCCACAAACACCTGAGCATATTCTGCAGACCTGCCTACTATACTTGCAACTACGAAAACACACCTGGCCTCGCGAGCAAAGTGCAAAGAGCAAGCTAGGAGAAACCCATGAAGGACCTGCAGCTGACATGCCAGTTCATAAAGGCAGCTCACCTGACAGTCTGACATGGGCATTCCAAACCAAACGCCCAAAAAAGGGGGAAAAAGAAGAACTTCGTTTAGATTTAAAATAATATTTGACCCTGATACAGTTTTGTTTCAATACAAAACTCCTCTACAAACAAGACTTTTACCACTAATGCACTTACTTCTCAGCCTGTACTGCAATGCCTGGTCTAACATTTGACACTAAAGGCAGGTGGCAACTCATCTCTAGTGCTGTTTCTGGTGCCTAATGATAACCATTTGACCCATCAAGTATGAGAGACCAACTATCCAAACACGAAAGGAGTTTGGCATCATATGCCGAATGGCCACTGACGTGAAAAGGATCATTTATTTTAAAAACTGTTTCTGGCTCTGGTTTTACACGGACGTATTTCATCCCTCTCCATATTAGCCTCCCACTTGTATCGATGTCTACCTCATGATCACTGGCCTTCAACCCCCCCCCCCCCCCCCCCCCCCCCCCCCCCACAAGAGGTTTTAAAGGCACTGTATCTTTAAATGTAGCCGAAACATGTTGTGCAGTCTCTCTTGCTCTTTATCCCACCCCACCTACCTACATATACACCCACCCGTCTGACTATCTATCTATCTATCGAGTCCGAAACCCAAGTTTAAGGTGTCTCCTTTGTGTCAAAGAACTGCATGGCTGTTGGGTGGACAGTCGTTAACGAAGGCAGTCAGGTCGTTGTCGGGGCGAGGCTTGCTGGTGAATGTAATGTCCTAAATCGTTTTCCCAGCTAATAGTAGGGTACTGCTGGGGTGACAGTTTATTAATCCTCACATAATGCTTCAGGTCCAAATGAACACTAGGCACTGCCACTGTTTTCAGCCGAGGCATAAATTTTTGCTTCTGCCAGACTGTGGCCGTTGCTTTTTTGCTCCATTTGTAGACTGGAAGTATAGTTTTGTTGCCCAGCTTCTGAGTTGAGTGCATGGCGTGACACTGTGAGCTGCGGATTTTATTTGGAATGTTTTTCGACTGACCAACGTGGTGGTGTGATTTGTAGATTCAGAAAATGGCGCGATGCCGGTTGTCGCAATATTGGTGGGGCCATTGTTCGATTAAAATTGATCGCGTGTGCAACTGCTGATCTTTTAATGACTTCTGCTAGCATCAATGATGAACTGCATTTCTAACGTCGGACTGTTTGTGTTAGCACTTCGGATGGCTACCATATGCTTTTAATGCGAGTGTATGCTAGATTGGCTGAGACAGCAGTTTGTCAGTCTTTCCACAAGGGACTGTGATAAACATTATGTGTGTTTTTCGTTGGCACAGGAGCGGAGCAACTATGGGGTGACCGTTTGCTATGAAGCTGAAATTAAAATTACCAGATTACCAGATTATCTATCTATCATAATTTTTTGCAACAGTTCGCTCTTCCTTCCCAGTCTCTCCAAAGGGAAGCATCTTCCCTTAGCCAACATATGGTTGTGAGTCGTGGACTATCTCCCCTTTGCCAACATACGGTTGTGAGTCGTGGACTATCTCCCCTTTGCCAGCATACGGTTGTGAGTCTTGGACTATCTCCCGGTCCTTCCAGACACACACAAAAAATATGGGCCTTTGAGCTAAAATGTAATAGAAAGATCCTCAGAATAACACTGACAAAGATGATAAGAAAAACTAATATTCTAAACTATCTCAACATCATGTTAGTAAACAGCATGTTGTGTCGGAAGCTGAATTATTTTGGACAGGGGGAAAAAACTAGCAGAAGGCATGGTACCAGGAAGGAGGAGCAAGGGCGAACCAACACGAAGATAATGCAGAAGATAAAGTGAATCCTTGGATATGAAAGTGCATGAGGCGGTGACAGACCGAGTCTCTTTCAGGCAGTCCGTGTTGAGAGCGACGTTCTGCAAAGTACCTGCTACAAAATGATGATCTCTTCAAAACCTAGTTGATATTTTTCGTTTCCATGAAATACGACTGGCCACGAAGTGTAATTGCGGTTAGTCAACTTTCAGCCTCCAGTGACCGTCCCTCATCTTATTCCCCTCACCCCCGGTCTTTCCCGCGCACAGCTCGTGAGTGGTCCGTCTGCTGTGTATCCGCTAAAGTGCTGACCGGGCCGGTTCGGTTAAACGGGAGTCCAGCTGTCTCAGTCAGCATTTTCCGGTACTCAGCCCCGGCAACCGGCAGGAAAAATATGCTCACTGCCTGGTGCCACAGAGGAAGGGCTGCAGAAAAAGAATAACAGGGGCAGGCGGGATGCGTAGCTCAGTGATACACTTTTGGCATCCCCCCTTCTCCCACAAAACTAGACGTTCGCCTGCGGATCTGTAGGTCGTGGGATCAAATCCTGTTGGAGCTGGACTTTTTAAAAAAAAGATCTTGGCTGCCAGGTTGACTCAACCTTAAATGGGTATCAGGTAAAGACATGGGAAGTAAAGGTGGCCGGTGTGATGTTGACCACATTACTAACCGAGTGCCGATAGGTCTATAAAATATTGGTCTCCTATTTGCCTAAATACGCCCGAAGACGTGGAAAAAAGGTCCTTTTTACACACTTTCCCCCACAACATGGGGTTAGAGCCCATTCACACCAGGCAGTCAATCAATCAATCAGGTGCTGTCTCCACAATGACGGTTGACTGACAGCAATGGATCTCCAACACGTCTGTCTTTCGGCCTGTGTTCGTCAAACTCTTGCTGTTATCCTCCCACATGTATCGTTATCAGCCTTTTGCTCGTTTGCCTTCAACTTTTCCCTCCAGCCTGGTTTTTTTTTTTCTCCAGCAAGGTTGTTACAACAGCTGTATATCTTTTCATTTGGCCGAAATATTTCAACTATCTCTTCTTTGTATTTCCTTCAGCAGCTCTCTTCTTATTCCTAGCCTCTTCATAAATTTGTATCTGATTCTTTTTGTTTACAACAGATACGATCTATTGTTCTGTATATCCACTTCTCTGGGAACTCAATACAATTTTTAAAGTATCTGCTCATTGTCTAGGTCACGGCACAATGCCGTGGGAGTGGGGTAGACAGAACATCTGAACAGTCTGTTAACAATGTCTTATAATCACCACAATGAAATCTATCACAAGACTCTTAAAACCCACATCGGACCGTATAGTTTTCGTATTCATCCATCCACTTATGAAAAACAAAACAAAAAATCGACGACGTTCAACCTACTGCGAGCAGTATCGGTTATAACTCTGGTCTGGTTTCTTTATGCCAATTATGTTCACTAAGAAATGTTAATTGCATCAAAATTAGTGGCTTGGACCGGGTCTCTAGCATCTAGTGAGGGTTGTTGGGAAAGGAGCTTGTGTGCACTATATAGACATACATGTACAATTACACATATATATATATATATATATATATATATATATATATATATATATATATATATATATATATATATATATATATATACACACACAGATAACATACACGTCTGCAGGCCCACAGGGGGAATGTAATATGGCCATAAATAACTGTTTCATACGGTTGAGCGCATTGTCGAAGATTTGTTTCAACGGGATTTGAATGTAACGACTCCCTGGGTCGGGGGCTGTCAATGTTTCAAGCAGTAATCATAGATAGGAGAACAGTTCAAACACGAAATTATCTTGCGAAAGAATTTGACCACTTTAGGCTTGACTCCAACCAGCGAGAGAATCTGACCACTTTAGGCTTGACCACAGCCAGATTGAGAATCTGACCACTTTGGGCTTGACCCCAGCCAGCGAGAAAATCTGACCACTTTAGGCTTGACCTCAGCTAGCGAGAGACTCTGACCACTTTAGGCTTGACCCCAGCCAGCGAGCGAATCTGACCACTTTAGGCTTGACCCCAGCCAGCGAAAGAATCTGACCACTTTAGGCTTGACCCCAGCCAGCGAAAGAATCTGACCACTTTAGGCTTGACCCCAGCCAGATTGAGAATCTGACCACTTTAGGCTTGACCCCAGCCAGCAAGAGAATCTGACCACTTTAGGCTTGACCCCCAGTCAACGAGAGAATCTGACCACTTTAGGCTTGACCTCAGCCAGCGAGAGAATCTGCCACTTCAGGCTTGACCCCAGCCAGCGAGAGAATCTGACCACTTTAGGTTTGACCCCAGCCAATCTCAGCGTGCTGTGCTCAGTCCTGACCTGGCTCGTTACCGGTAAACAGAGAACACTTCACACTCGTTACCGGTAAACAGAGAACACTACACCCTGGTTACTGATAAACAGGAAACATTACACACTGGTTACTGGTAAACAGAAAACACTATTTTAACAAATAAGCAAAACTATTGGCAGTTGAGCAATCAACATTTGGTAAGAAACAGTATACTGGACACAATAAAACAGAAAATGTACACCAGGCACAATTATTAAGCCGAATAAAGTATAACAGCAACACTTAAGCAGAGAATAGTACATTCAACATTCTTCTTCTTCTTTCTTCTTCTGCCTTTCTATCCCCCAATGGAGCATAGGCCCTCAACCAACTCACGCCAAGTCGTTCTATCCTTCGCCATTGCATGGAGCTCTCCCCATGTCCTCCCCATCTTTCTAACTTCATGTTCCAGCTCTACCTAAACAAAATGAGTGCACCCGACGTCATTAAATAGAAAAAAGTACAATCGACAAACTTAAACGTAATAAAGCATACTCGAAATAATTAAACAGAATAAAGTACAATGAACACATGTAAACAGAATAAAGTACAATCAACATATGTAAACAGAATAAAGTACAATCAACACATGTAAACAGAATAAAGTACAGTCAACACATGTGAACAGAATAAAGTACAATCAACACATGTAAACAGAATAAAGTACAATCAACACATGTAAACAGAAAACAGTACGCTCGACACAAACAGAACAAAAACCAATACACTCGACACAAAAAGATAAGAGTACACTATGCACGATTAAACAGAAAAGAGTACACTATGCACGATTAAACAGAAAAGAGTACACTCAATACAATAAAACAGAAACAATCACAGTCGGCCCCACTAAACAGAATGGAAAAAAAAAGTACAATAAGGGCAACTAAAACGAAAAGAGATAACAATTAAACATTTTTAAAAAGTACACTCCAAACAATTAAACAGATTTCCTTCGAAGTCGGAGTGCATCTGCCTGAGAGGACAGGAACCAACAGTCTGCACACAAATGAGTCAGATCTGTCAAACGGATGCACACGTAACACTTAGGTTCTGGAACAGAACTTTCCACCAGAGTTAACAGCTGGTGAACGCAAAGAAGAAGAAGAATTAAACAGACAAACAGCCCACTCGGCACAATCAAACATAAAAAAGTACACACGAGACAATTAAACAGACAAACAGAACATTCGACACGATCAAACATTAAAAAGTACACTCGAGACAATTTAACAGACAAACAGAACATTCAGCACAATCAAACATTAAAAAGTACACTCGAGACAATTAAACAGACAAACAGCACATTCGGCATAATCAAACATTAAAAAGTACACTCGATACATTTAAACAGACAAACAGCACATTCGGCATAATCAAACACTGAAAAGTACACTCGATACATTTAAACAGACAAACAGCTCACTAGGCACAATCAAACATAAAAAAAGTACACACGAGACAATTAAACAGACAAACAAAACATTCGACACGATCAAACATTAAAAAGTACACTCGAGACAATTAAACAGACAAACAGAACATTCGGCACAATCAAACATTAAAAAGTACACTCGAGACAATTAAACAGACAAACAGCACATTCGGCATAATCAAACATTAAAAAGTACACTCGATACATTTAAACATAAAAAGAGTAATCTGGCCACAAAGAGAAAAAAGTAAAAAATTATAATTCTCTAATACGTAAACGACAGAAAACAGCTGTGAATCAGAAAAGAATAGTCTGTGTTTTTTTAACGAAAGCAAACTTCAAGCTTTTAATAAACCAAACCAGCACAACGCACTCTTAAAACAGCCAAGCAGGCACACTTTTAAGTTGCCCCAGTTGACAAGCTGGCATGTGACGGTAGCAACATTGAGCTAGGGCGGGGAGAGGAGGGGTTGTGGAGCTCCTTCAGTGGCCCACCACGAAGGCGGAAGTCGGATCGATAACCCATAATGCCACGCTAATGTAATCTCCCACAAGACATCGCCAAACAAGGTCAATTCTTTCCTGCCTGGACTCGGTTCCAGTTTGACGTATCTGGGTCAACATAATCTTTTATTCTTCCCTCCTTTCTCCGGAATATTCGACGGGCCTGCATGCCCAATTCTTAACCCGTTGAAAATGAAGTAGTTGGTTCGTTCTTTCCATTTAACAAGTTATGTAATAAGGCACATGAGTCGTTGTTGTGTCCTTTTCGAATACGTAAATATCAATATGGTATGTTCAGTCAGGATTAGGTAAGGGACTGATATGAATAGCCAGCGAAACTTGAGGGTAATTGAAACAGTAGTACGATAAACAAACTGTAATGTAATGGCAGGTAGCCACAGAACAGAAGAGAAAACAGAAAGAAGCAGTCATGCAAATAGCCTGGAGGTTTTCAGGCGCCTTGGGCTCCTCCCTATAAAATCTGGGGGGTTCAGTTAGAAGCCCCCCCCCCCCCTTCCCCCCATATTCCTTAGAAAAAGAGTACTGTGGGGCGGGGAGATACAGGCAGGTACCCACAGAACAGAAGAAAAACAGAAAGAAGCAGTCATTCAACTAGCCTGTGGTTTTTCAGGCGCCTTGGGCTCCTCCCTAAAAAATCTGGGGGGTTTAGTTCGTAGCCCCCCCCCCCACCCCCCACCCCCATATTTCTTAGAAAAAGAGTACTGTGGACCGCCAGAAAATGTCCGCAGACCGAAAGCGACCCGCAGACCACAAGTTAAAGAACATGACAGTAAACGATATGGAACTAACTGCCATCTGCGGCTGCTGGCCCTGTGTTTATGTTGCTGCTTCGGCGACCGGACTGAAACAACAATCCCATCAGGCAATTGACAACGCCATGACAGAGCTTGCCACAGAATCAACATCAGAACCGATTTCAGTGGTTCTCAAATGGGCAGCACCGTGAAGGGCCGCTTCAGTGGATAGCGGGTGTGCCTGAGCTTATAAAGAAGAATTATTCAACTGACGGCCCGCGAGCCAAATCTGGCCCGCAAAGGACTAGAAAATGGCCTGCCGATCACCTGCCATTTGTAGCGTATTAATGATCTTAAAGCGCTGGGGCGCGGGGAACTGCGACGATCCCCATGTCCCAAAAGGTTGGCCTATGCGTAGAGTTAGTTGAATCGCCCTGTTACAACAGATGCGTGTTTAGACGAAGTTCTCTACAGTGTACGGATATTACCTTACAACTTGTCTACTTCTGAAATGTCGCTTTTCTTGTCATATACTGCTCTTCATAACTGCTATGCATCTCTCTCTCTCTCTCTCTCTCTCTCTCTCTCTCTCTCTCTCTCTCTCTCTCTCTCTCTCTCTCCACTCCCTCCTTGTCACTCACGCTCTCCAACGAGTATTTGAATTTACTGGCTTCTCTATAAACGAGTAAATT
This sequence comes from Candidula unifasciata, assembly GCA_905116865.2. Lineage (NCBI taxonomy): Eukaryota > Metazoa > Mollusca > Gastropoda > Stylommatophora > Geomitridae > Candidula > Candidula unifasciata. Next base: position 224,283 of record CAJHNH020005946.1, on the reverse strand, counting down.
CGTTTGGCCCAAAATATTATTTGTTAGAAAAGTGGGACCTAAGCAGACGTGTCAGAGCTGGACAGAAAACAGTGTGATGTCCAGAAACACAAAGTCTGGCACATGGACAGAAAGCTGTAAACACTTTTGGAGTAGGCAAGCTGCAATGAAGTAAATAAAGTAAAGGACCTTTTTCCTAGACCGATATTTTACAGACTAATTGGCACGCGGCGGGTGATGTGGTCAACATTCTGCCGAAGGCTTTTACTTCCAAGCACTCTACCCTTTACCCATTTAGGGCTGGGGTTGACCTGGGAGCCAAGGTCATTTTTGAGAAAAGCATCGGGAACTGAACCCGCGACCTTCGGATCCACAGACGAGCTACAACATGGCGGCTTATAAAGACAGTGGTGAATGCGGCATATGATGCTACTAGACTCACAGTTTATAGCCCATATTTGCTGAGCCCTGCTACGACCAAAAATATGGCATGCAAACGTCTACACTGACATCATGGAGGCTAGTCAACTGCCATACGATGGTTTGATGTATAAAAAGAGACTGGCAGATAACTACAAGAAAAGACAAATGTACACAAAAGAGTTGAATGGGTGTAAACTATGAGGTTGACCTAGAACATGTGAAGAGATACAGGCAGACCTACAAACACATGGAGTCACCAACTGGAAAGAGAAGGCAAATCACAGAGATGAACAACTGGTAATACCTGCATCAATAAACGTCGTATGGTCGGAAAGCAGGAGGTTGAGAGGCAGAAGAAGAAGAAGAAGAAGAAGAAGAAGAAGAAGAAGAAGAAGAAGAAGAAGAAGAAGAAGAAGAAGAAGAAGAAGATAAAAAAAAGAAGAAAATGTACCATAAAAGCCATGCCAAAGTCTACCTACCCTTCAGGTTTTGAACCCTGTTCCTCCGAAAGGGAAGGCACAAGCTAGAGTTCAAATCCCAACAGGCTACGAGGGAGGACAGCACCGGAAGTAATGATAAAATCGATTCTTTCTGCCAGCAGCCGGTGCTGGTGTTCCCAAACGTGGCTTGTGAGGACAGCATGACTGATTAGAGGACGGAGATTACCGACACAAACTACGGAGCACTGACAGATACAAGAACCTAATACCAGACCTTGATAACAATAGAATGCTGCCACAAACGTGCAACCCAAACGTCAAGACTTAACGCAAGGCCGTAACTCCTGAAACAGTTACCTGGTGCAGATGGGAGACCACCATTAGCTGGCTAGAAATAACTAGGGGACACAACTGTTATCACAACAATGCCCACGTTAACCAAAGCTGTAAAAATCAATCACATATTTTTTTCTGTATCCAAGTTGTGAACTGGGTTTATCGAGTTAACTTGACCCATCAATGGATTTATTGTACGTTTTGTGCCCCCCCCCCACCCCCAATCCCCTTTCAGATTTTAATGGCAAACAAGCTGACAATATTTTCAATGAAAGTTGAGGGATATCATGATTTTCAGAACTACCTTACTTACAGAAACGCAATAAATTACAATATTTTTATATATTTTGTCATTCCTTTGTGGGATGCAATGTTTCGTTATTTGAAGCCCTACTCTGGCTCTTGCTAGGGGCCGCAATATAGCCTGGCCTTAAATATGGTCTAATGGCTGAATGCGGTTTCTGTGACCTCTCCACGGGTGATACTCATCCGTATGGTGGCACTGTGAGTCATCGGGTGTTTATCATTTGTGTGATATCCTAGTGAGGTAAAAGAATATAGATAGATAGAGATGCAATATTATCTGTTGTCTCAATAAGGAATGCAATTTTCGTTATTATGTAGTCGGGGTCATTAAAATAACCTAACGGTTAAACAGGGTTTTGGGGACCTCTCCACGGATGTTCCTTATCCGCATGGTGGCACCTTGTGTCACTGGGGGTTTATCGCTTGGTGGATGTCCTGGTGGGGATAAATCTCACTCAATACCTCAGAGACGCAATCACATACACCATAATATACATCTCACTCAATACCTCAGAGACGCAATAACATACACCATAATATACATCTCACTCAATACCTCAGAGACGCAATAACATACACCATAATATACTTACTCCCGTCCTAATGTGAGCGCCATTTTAAATTTTTTTTAAGCTCCACCCGGTCTGAAGTTGGGAGCTCTAAAAAAACTTAAGGGTTGAACAGGCCTTCTGGGACTTGTGCCCGGGTGAGCCTCATCCTAATGGTGGCATTTTGTCTCACGAGCCATAATATACTTTTTTTTTTAATAAAACTGAATGGGATTTCTGGGATTTGCAAGTGAGGTGTTGATCCTAGAGATAGCATTGCTGGAGAAGAACAACCACCAGCACCGACAACTAGAAAAAGGAAATTTGCCAACAAGAGAACACTAGAATTATGACACAACTAACAAGATGATAGAAATAACAAGATTACAGACCTACCAAATAACTACAGGCTGTTCTTTTTATAACACAGCATACACATTCTATCATGTATTTTTTTTAAAACACTTTTGCCAGGGATGGCACACAACATGGCCTACAAAGGATGGGCAAAACAATAAAAGAGTATAGCGGTGCTTAACAGACAACTATGTCAAGCGTGACCACGGATATAACTGCTGCTTCCAGAGCACTAGCCTGGGTAGCATAACAATCAGCCACACATGCGGGAATCGTTTCAGACTCTATGAACATGGTTCAGAAAATCGCTACAGGGAGTCTATGCTCCGAACTGATAGAAAGGATTCAAAAGTCGCAGCTAACCTCCATCATCTGGATCTACACACCTGGGCATGCAGGAGTAAATGGTAAGAGAAGAGCAGACCAGTTGGCAAATGGGAAGAACCAAGGACAGAGCTGATATCATCAACGCTGTACGGACTAGGTTGTGGGGAAAACGGCTAATCTCTGATGCTAATACAACTGCGTGACCAAGGAGTTACGCTTGGTAAGCACGCCTATATCATCTTCAAGGTAAAGATAGGAGATACTATAACCAAAACCTTCATGGGAACAATCAGTAGAGGAACCTTGGAGTGACTGCTGCATTTGAGGACTCAGCACGCATGGGGATGCCCAATGTGCAAAGATGTCGATTGTGATAACATAACATACCTGGTTTTATACATTCTAACAGCTGAAAAACTAAAAACATAAGCAATGAGCATAGCGAACAGCTCTTCTTCTTCACTGTTCATGTGTGTTCCAGGGTCCCATTGTGGGCCACAAACAAAAAACCCAGTGCCCCTTAACTAGCATGTCCTTCAAGGTGACTGACTAGGAGTTAGTTGAAATCAGACGTGTGGAGCCGGAAAGTGCATATATCGCAACCTAGCAGTACACCTCATTACATCAGGCCAAATGGCATGTTGAGAGGACCAGAGAAGAAGATCCTAGGAAGTAAAGGTGGCTGGCCTGATGCTGACCCCATCACTCACCCAGTGCCAATTAGTTTATAAAATATAGGTCTAGCCTAACATGCCCAACATGAAGGCGTGGAAAAGGGTCCTTTACTTTAATTTAAATAAGAAGAAGAAGAAAGAGGAGAAGAAGAAGAAGAAGAAGAAGAAGAAGAAGAAGAAGAAGAAGAAGAAGAAGAAGAGAAAGAAGAAGAAGAAGAAGAAGAAGAAGATGAAGAAGAAGAAGAAGAAGAAGAAGAAGAAGAAGAATAAAGAGGAGGAGAAGGAGAAGAAAAAGAAGGTGGCAGCCAATGGCGACGGAGGTCGAGAAGAAGAAGAAGAAGAAAGAGGAGGAGAAGGAGAAGGAAAAGAAGGTGGCAGCCAGTGGTGACGGAGGTCGAGAAGAAGAAGAAGAAGAAGAAGAAGAAGAAGAAGAAAGAGGAGGAGAAGGAGAAGAAAAAGAAGGCCAGTGGCGACGGAGGTCGAGAAGAAGAAGAAGAAGACTTGCATGCCAGCCCAATGATCATGTGAGTAAACCTCAATGGAGACTAAAGTTGGCTCTACTGGCAAATTTGGCAGGTAAGCTGGACTGCTTCGGCCGGCTTAGCGGGGCTTAGTGTGAGTTATGTCCCTTGGCCAAACTCAAAACAACTCAAAACAAGTCTCAGAAAAAGTCACGAATGAAACGGCATACTTACCTATCATCATCCGGCTGCGTGTAGGGTTGCGTAGGGTTCTATCATCGTCCTACGGTTGCGTGTAGGGCTGCTTATTGCGTGTAGGGTTGGTTGTTTGCGTAAGATAGATGAGGGGTAGGGTTAGGGGTTAGGGTTAGCGTTTAGGGTTTAGGTTTAGGGTTTAATGTTTAGGGTTAGGGTTTAGGGTTAGGTGTAGTGTTAGATGTGACAATTGTGACGCCGTAGTTCCCTACAATCGCGCACAGTCGCATGCAAGCGCAAACAGTCGACGGACGGTGGATGCTACTGACACGAACAATTCGCCACCGATTGGGCACCAGCCGCGCGCTATTGCCGTCATATTTGGCACACTTCCAGTGGCGCCACTCCCACAAGCATCAGATTGTCGGCCAGTATTTCCACCTCCTACATGAATATTTTCACATCATCTAATCCTAACCCTACACCTACCCCTAACCCTACCCCTAACCCTACCCCTAACCCTACCCCTAACCCACACCCCTAACCCTACCGCTAACCCAAACCCTACACAACCCTACACGCAACCGTATGATAATGATGATAGACACCCTACGCAGCCCTACGCGCAACCGTATGATGATAGGTAACCCTAGACGCAACCCTACGCAGCCCTACACTCACCCGGATGATGATAGGTAAGTATGTCATTTGATTCGTGACTTTTTCCGCGACTTGTTTTGAGTTTGGCGAAGGGACGCGAAGGGACATAACTCCCACTAAGCCCCGCTAAGCCGGCCGAAGCAGTCCAGCTTACCGGCCAAATTTGCCAGTAGAAAAAGTTTAAAGCTGACCAAGGCTCCTAGGTGATCTCAACCGGAAAAAAAAGTATGAAAGAGTCTCAGAAGTAAAGGTCAACAGCAGTATACTGACCATATCACCTATCAAGTATCCGGTGGTTTATACAAGTATGGCGTTGTCCCCACACAGCCATTTGTCTGAAGAAATGGACAAGGGTCCTTGACTACTGACCAACCAGCAAATCCTACATGACAGCTATTGAACTAAATTTACTCAAGGGCCAACATTGTGAAAATGAAGATGGTCAGGAGCCCTACCCCACAGCACAGTAAGATAATGAATACAACTGGCAAGGCCTCGGCCCGGAAGATTTGGCCTGCGGGCCAACAGCTGACAGCACTGTCAGCACAATTATGACATGATTACAAAGAGAGAACAGGAAATTCCTGAATGTCCAGCGATACAAACTGAACGAGAATATCACAGAATCTGTTAACATCACTTCTATATACCACTACTGGCAATCTGAGAACAAAGATGGAATCTTATTCTCGTTCTTATAATTTTAACCCGAAATAGGGCCCCAGAACCCACATGACAAGGTAATAATTAAATCATAGCTTTTTAATCTGTTTATGCTAGTGACATATTTTTTAGACACAGTCATTCAGGCAACTAGCAAGCCAGAGGCGTCAAACCATACAGGTAAATAGACATATTATTCTGTTTGAAGCTTTATATTCACCTGCAGTCAACATACCAGTCAACATACCAGTCAACATACCAGTCAACATACCAGTCAACATACCAGTCAACATACCAGTCAACATACCAGTCAACATACCAGTCAACATACCAGTCAACATACCAGTCAACATACCAATGTATCTGATCACAAGGTTTAGAAAGCTCTTGTTTTAAAAAATATGCAAATTTATTACACATTATATATTGCACATTTTTTAAGTGTCCCATTTTGAAAACAGCAACAAACACCAATGGAAAGTGTAAATGTGCATATGCAGTATGTTTATGTGGTTCATTAGCTAGCTGTGTGCTATTTTTTTAGTGTCGAAATCATTTCTCATGCTGCGTGTGAGTGATTTTTAATGAGTGCAAAGATATTTACCCCCGCCAGCTGCAAGGTTTGTGCTGTGATCTATTCAATGACTTATGGACTGAATGGTTTAATATGCACTGAGGAAAATCTGTCGACTAACTAACTAGCAGCAGAAATGTGGTTTCTGCGAAGAACGCAAAGAATACCATGGAAGAACAGTGTTGTGTGCTATCTGAGTTACACACTAATCAGCACACTTCCAAGTGTCTATAGGTAAAACTTTCACTCCCACACTCTCGAAGCAGGACTCGACGACAATAGTTCAGTCATACACTGGATTTATTCAACAGAACACAAGAGGGTATACATAAGCCCTTACATCAACAAAACGGCTTATTCAGAGACATAGACATTGATCCTAACTGGCCTTAGGACCTAGTCTATATAGTCCTTATCTCAACTTGTAGCCTCCTCTCCCTGACCACTACAGCTCTGAAGATTACAGCTTCCCACAACTCTGTGGTTACTGTACAGCCAAACAGGACGAACTTGCCTATCCACTAAACCTTCACTTGCCCGTTCTCCAAAGCACATAGCACATCAGCCTTACTTCCGCAGACAACAACGGCTGACTGGAGACGGACTTCCCTTGCCCATTCTCCAAAGCACACAGCACGTCAGCCTGTCAAAGGACTCCGATGACAGACAAGACTTCTAACACAAGACCCCTTTAGTACTCAGCTCTCATCGGCATCCCTACTGTTCTGTTTCCGTGGTGATCCTACGTCTCCTTGCACCGTCACCCAGAGCAGTCACTATTGGAGCATCCAGTCCCCTTGGACTTACTTCGCCAGCGGGACTATACTTTCGGCATGTACCGCAACCACAATCCTTACTCAGACCTTGATGCCTGATAGTTGCACGGTACTCTGTCTCACTGGAGAGATACTGACTGACCCTGACTTGGTCTCTCTCTCTCTGTGTCTTGGACTGACTGACTCGCAGTACTCTCATGCACTTCCCCAGTGCTTTAGCTCTTTGACTCCAGCTCAATGACTCAGGTTGTCTACGCAGCCCTAATATATCCCTGCCGAACCCATGTGGGCGGCTGATGTTACACAAGAAGCATGCTCGTGTGGGCGTTCTCAAGACTCACGCTCATGTGGGCGTACTTGAGAATCACGCTTATGTAGGTGGCTGTTACATGAGAATCACGCTGTCACGTAATTCATACTTTCTCGGTGTGTCTCGCTAGCCATGTTTGTCAGCCCCACACCGTGAACCCACGTGTCTACTTTTTCGTGACACTACACTTCTCACTGGTCAACATTCTCTTTCCCTACTACTCGGGCCAATGTTGACACTGTTCCCCTTGAACTCCCGGAAAGTACTATCATACCACTCTGTCCCTTCACACAATATTACACTCTCCTAAATCAGAATGCAACAAACAGAAAAACAAACAAATCATTTGTCATCGAGACAGATGAAAGTCGTAAACATATTAGAACAGTTAGGCAGAGACAGTCAATATTTGTTTGGACATGTTATGAGAAGCAACGGACTTGAGAACTTAGTAACTACAAGGAAGATCGATGGAAAGAGAACAAGAGGAAGGAAGAGAGATAAATAACTGGATGGCCTAGCCAGCAGAATGAGGCAAGACAAAAAAACATTGTCTTGGGTATGGAAGTACTGCTCTTTACATTATCGTATTTGCACACTAATGATTGTATACAACTCTAAACCATATACGAATGAATTCAATAAAAATGCTTATTGTAAATGAAAATGCCCACTGTAAATGAAAATGCTCATTGTAAATGAGAATGCTCACTGTAAATGAAAACGCCCACTGTAAATGAAAATGCTCACTGTAAATGCTCTCTGTAAATGAAAATGCGTACTGTAAATGAAAATGCTCATTGTAAATGAAAATGCTCACTGTAAATGAAAACGCCCACTGTAAATGAAAATACTCACTGTAAATAAAAATGCTCAGTATAAAGAAAAAGCTCACTGTCAAAGAAAATTGCTCACGGTAAATGAAAATGCTCATTGTACATGAAAATGCGTACTGTAAATGAAAATGCTCATTGTACATGAAAATGCTCACTGCAAATGAAAATTCTCACTGTAAATAAAAATGCTCAGTATAAAGAAAAAGCTCACTGTCAAAGAAAATTGCTCACTGTAAATGAAAATTGCTCACTGTAAATGAAAATGCTCACTGTCAATGAAAATTGCTCACTGTAAATGAAAATGCTCACTGTAAATGAAAATACTCACTGTAAATAAAAATACTCACAGTAAATAAAAATGCTCAGTATAAAGAAAAATGCTCACTGTAAATGAAAATGCTCACTGTAAATGAAAATGCTCACTGTCAAAGAAAATTTCTAACTGTAAATTAAAAATTCTTCACTGTAAATGATAATGCTCACTGTAAATGAAAATGCTCACTGTAAATGAAAATTCTCACTGTAAATGAAATTGCTCACTGTAAATGAAATTGCTCACTGTAAATGAAATTGCTCACTGTAAATGAAAATACTCACTGTAAATGAAAATTCTCACTGTAAATGAAATTGCTCACTGTAAATGAAATTGCTCACTGTAAATGAAAATACACACTGTAAATGAAAATTCTCACTGTAAATGAAAATGCTCACTGTAAATGAAAATGCTCACTGTAAATGAAAAAGCTCAGTATAATGAAAAAGCTCACTGTCAAAGAAAATTGCTTACTGTAAATAAGAATGCTCACTGTCAAAGAATATTGCTTACGGTAAATAAGAATGCTCACTGTCAAAGAATATTGCTTACTGTAAATAAGAATGCTCACTGTCAAAGAAAATTGCTTACTGTAAATAAGAATGCTCACTGTCAAAGAAAATTGCTTACTGTAAATAAGAATGCTCACTGTCAAAGAATATTGCTTACTGTAAATAAGAATGCTCACTGTCAAAGAATATTGCTTACTGTAAATAAGAATGCTCACTGTCAAAGAATATTGCTTACTGTAAATAAGAATGCTCACTGTCAAAGAATATTGCTTACTGTAAATAAGAATGCTCACTGTCAAAGAATATTGCTTACTGTAAATAAAAATGCTCACTGTCAAAGAATATTGCTTACTGTAAATAAGAATGCTCACTGTCAAAGAATATTGCTTACTGTAAATAAGAATGCTCACTGTCAAAGAAAATTGCTTACTGTAAATAAGAATGCTCACTGTCAAAGAATATTGCTTACTGTAAATAAGAATGCTCACTGTCAAAGAAAATTGCTTACTGTAAATAAGAATGCTCACTGTCAAAGAATATTGCTTACTGTAAATAAGAATGCTCACTGTCAAAGAAAAGGCTTATGTAAATGAATATGCTTACTTCAATAGAAAATGGCCACTGTATATGTTGCTCACTGCAAGAGAAAATGCTAGCTGGAATAGGAAATGTTCACTATAACAGACAATACTCGCTGTAACACAAGAAATGCTTGCCGTAAGAGGAAACGCTCATGTAACAGAAAACACCTGCAGTAATAAGAAACAGTAACTATAATAGAAAACGTTCACCGTAAATAGAAACGCTAACTGTAATAGGAAACAAAGATAATCACGTGCCGAGCATACTAGGTAAAAGCCTATGAGCAGTCAGATGACCTGAAACAAATCAATACTAAAACTCCCCATGTGGGTTCCACTGCCCACTGTGGAGAAAACAAGCATATACCCACTGGACCAAAGTGACTTGAGAAGCCAAAACATTGTTTTCTTCTCATCAATGTCAATAATATGAGGAAAATAACGAGGGTTTTGGGGTCCCATTGTGGGGGCAACAAAGAACAGCCCTCCTGCCCCCTAAAAAACTGTGTCATCAATTCAACTAACTATGGGACTTCCTTTGAAGTCAGAGTGCATCTGCATGACAGCAGAAGAACCATCAGTCTGCACACAAATAAACCAGATCTATACAACAGATATGCATGCAAAACTGAAGTTCTGGGACAAAACTAAAGTCCAGATGTGGATGAACAGCCAGAATTTTAGTTTACAACCGAATAATGCAAAAAGGAGGAGGAAGGAAATAAAAAGAAGAAGAAACAATAAAAACATAATTTATTGCCTGATATATTTCACTGTATCTCGTTAGGTGCATACTAGTTTTCAACAACACATAATGAAGCACACAAATGAATCCTTTCGACTGAAAATCACAAAGCACGACTCAATGTTTTACTGTTTGCAGCACCATGGAAGTCTTAGATCAACCACTTGAAAACGAAGTACAGCAGATGCAACATTAAGCCTAATGTGACGGAAGGGTAGGCCAGATAATAAAAAATGCCAGACTTCTATAAATTCAATACTCAGTTTCTATCATGCCCATGTCCATAAAAATGCCAATTTTTTACCAAAACCTGCTCTTATTCAAATTTTCTGACTTCTTAGTACAGGTCAGTACTTCATAAATGGTTCTTATAATTTGTACTGTACGTTTTAATTATCTAATATGAAAAAGAGAAGTCCCAAAATAAAAACTTCACTTTTTAAGATAACATTTATAACTTAACTACAGGAAACATAAAATCGTGAACACTGTACTCATAAGTAATGTAATAAACTATAAAAGGTCTGCCTAAAGAAAAAAGAGTCAAAATTAACAGTTTTTAGTCTTTTTAAATATGCTTGATAAATAAGTATTTTTTTTATTTTTTACTAGACCAGATAACGCAGAGTCCAGATAATCACAAGCTGGATAACTGAGGTTCTACTGTATAAGAACTGTGGCTGCATTTTAAATGTTTCAACTTGTATCTTTCATTATTTTCTTCTTTATAATTTAGTCGCTATTCGTCAAGTTTATGATACACATTTGTTCTCTTTTCAACTAACTACACCTAACAGACTGAAAAGTGTGTATACTTCTCACTTCTTACACCAACTGTTATAAACATTGTTTTAGAAACAGAAAAACGTGAAGAACATGAAACAAACAGATTAAAAAATGTTAACAATTAAATAAAACTAACATGTAATTTTGTAATTCTAATGGGTCAACAGCGACGTCCGTGGCTTAGGCGTTGTGAGTCCGACTCGTAATTTCAACGTTCCGCGATCGAAACCCACTACTGGCTGCACTAATTTTTATAATGTTACGGGGAGTCGCAGGTCGACCCATCCTAAAGTGGGTACCAAGATGTACGTCCTGGGGAAGTAAAGACCGCCGGCGTAATGCTAACCCTATTACTTACCTAGTGCTGATTGGTCTATAAAAATATAGGTGCTTTTCTCATATGCCCGATGCGCATAAGGCGTTAAAAGGGAACTTTACATTACTTTCAATGTGTCAACAGCACAATGAAGATGACATAAATAGAATATTGACATAACAAATGGTTTTTCATGCAGAATTGAAGAATATAAACAGGTGAAACTGAGGGAAACACATGGTGTTGAGGGAACTACTCACCTCATCTGCATACTTTTTCCTCCGTCGAGAATCTCTCGGAGTAGGTGTCCTCTGAAGAGACACTCGTGCATGTGGCATTTTCTGTATTTTCTTGACAATATTATCTTAATGTTGGTGGTGTCTTAAACTGATACCTAAGAAGACAAATGACATATGAATAGGAAAAAGAACTGGATGATGAAAGGGAAGAGACAGGGATTGAAGGAGAAAGGAAGAGACAGAAAACGAAGGAGAGAGGAAGCGAAAGGACAGACAATGAATGACATGAATACCAACCCCTCAGGAAGGACAGAAGAAAGAAACAGAGAGAGAGAGAGAGAGAGAGAGAGAGAGAGAGAGAGAGAGAGAGAGAGAGAGAGAGAGCATAGCAAAAAGAATGGAAAGGAAGCATAGGAGGAATGGGAGGGAAAAACAAAATAGTCCTTTAGCAGATTCTGCCACTGAGGTGTGAAGTGTTATACTTTCACACAATTTAGGCATGTACATATCAGGCGGTATGGTCAATACACACCGGTATCACCATTCCTTCTAAGACAATTCTTTCATCCATCTCCATCTTGGTCAGCGAACTGCTTTGTTGCCTACTGTTCTCATGTAGAACACTCGAGATGCTGGCTGATTTTGTTCCATTCTGACTGGATTACCAAACCATTTGATTCTCTGATATTCTATGAAATCACTGACCAGTTCTATGCCTTTCTACTGTTTTTAGTTTTTCACTGGTGACTCTGTCTGTCCCTTTCTTTTCTAGGTACTGAAACCAAACCATTGTTTTTGCAGGTTTAATAAATGAGGAGGAAGGCAGGGAGTATGAGAAAGGAAAGAAATTAAAAATAAATAAATGAGGACCGAAAACAAGGTATATAATTTGGGTGAGCAAGATGTTACAGTCAAATCACTCAAGTTACAGTTATGGTTTTTAAAATTATGTATTTCCTTTCAGTCCATGCCCTACGGTGTTGGTAGTCTTGAATGTCCACAACACTCTGTCTCTCTATTTTCAGTCATTTCTGACACAGCTCATCTTCCATGCCATGATGTTAAACTACCCAATTTTCTTTCTGCCCCTTTCCCCCTATAGCTTTCCCACCATCAAGATGTACTCCAGTTTCTCTCATTCTCATTTTATTTGCAATAATGAAACAATAATATTGTGTAATACCATGGAACAGTTACGGTGGTTTGGACATGTAAAGAAGTAAACCAAAAAGAGAGGGAAAGAGGGCGGCTAACAGAATAGAATTACACAACTATAAGCCATAATATGTGGCCATTTTTTAGAGAATAGCCGAGAATCACACAATTACCACACCCCCCCCAAAAAATATGTAATCAATCAATAGCACACTTTGGTGTTCATATTTCTGTTACTTTTACAAATAACATCATCTGTTATTCTGCTTCTGATCCACAGCATACTGATATTATTTTAATTTATAGCAAAATATCACATTTAATGGCTCTCCTTTAAACTACGGTAGACAACAGTAGACGGCCGGTTAGTCGGAGTTCAGTCCCTTGGCTACAGTGCAATTACGGAGTGAAAAAGGCACGAATCACAAAACAAAGTGACGTCAAAATGGCTGCTAGAGCTAGACCACGCGCTGCGACTCACATTAGCCACCGGGTCTTTCTTCGCCAACTGCGATATGCCGACCGAGAAAATACTCATGATGATGTACTATTGGCTCTACGGCGTCAGTTCAACCACTGTCATGGTCTTCGAGAGACTCACGACCTGGGCCACCATTGTAAACTACACCAAATATTTCTGGCAGGAATGCTTTAATTGGATGTTGAGACACACGGTGGAGTTGGGAGTACTTGATGCGACCGGCAGATCTGAGGTGGTTTAAGTAGATGAGAGCTACTTCTTCCGACGAAAGTATCAGCGCGGTCGCATCCGTCGCGGTCGTTGGGTCGTAGGGCTAGTAGAACCTCAGACTGGGCATTGCTACTTTGAGGTTGTGCGAAGACGAGATGCGGCGACATTGGAGAGGATCATAACAGATCACGTCCTGCCGGGAATGACCATCGTGACTGACGCTTGGCGAGGCTACAGCAACGTAGCAAACTTAAGGCATGGCATCTATCTGCACGAGGTTGCCGTCCACCAGACCAACTTCGTTGACGTCGCCCACAGTGACATTTACACCCCAACGATTGAAGGGCTCTTGATGCTACTGAAACACAAAATTTGGCACCAACTGGGCACTAGCCGGGCGCTATTGCCTTAACATTTAGCAGAATTTCAATGGCGCCACTGCCACAAGCAGCACATTTTCGGCCATTATTTGGAACTCCTGTCTCAAAATTATCAGATATAGCGGCCGTCATTATGGGTAAGTACTCGACGTTACATGTGTTACCCTAACCCTAACCCTACCCTTAACCCTACCCTACCCCAAACCCAAACCGTAACCGTATGATTATAGCAGGGCAGTGCACGCTGTCTATCGCCAACACAAAGTAATTATGTCATTTGTTTCGTTCCCTCTTTCCACTCCGTAATTGCACTGCAGCAAGGGGACAGAACTCCGACTAACCGGCCGTCTACTGTTGTCTACCGGCTGTAGTTTAAAGGAGAGTCCATTTAATTAATGTGCTATCTATGCAGTTGTGGTCTCTTGCAAAATATTCTTTAGCACATACTAAGTGGGCCTTCTTGTTGGTCCCAGGTCATAGGTTTGGAGAGGGAGAACAGACCTGCTGCCAAGCATGTCTTAAAAGGTTACTAATTATGGATTAGCTGAACTCAGATGTGTTGGGCAGAAAGGCACATATTTTGCAATCTAAAGGTAAACAATAACATGTCAATTTCCCTTTTAAAAGCGTCCTTAGAAAAAGAAGAGGGAGAGTAAGACATGTGCTTGGAATTATAAAATCTAATATAAGATAATGAAACAAGCACACAAGTTTACAAAGATATGTGTTGACAGTTTACGTGCGCGTCCCGCTCCTACAGGAACCTGTAAACACGATCTAATCTGACACTGCTCTGTCAATGAATATATACAAGATATGCTACGTTACCCAACTTACAATTAAAAACAAAAACACGGTAAATAAACACATATATCAATACCTGTTGTAGCAAAAAACATCTTTCCATTATGTTATTCCTGTAAGAAAATAAAACGTGGGCTGAACCTAAAACCAGCCCCTAGTGCCCACAGACTCTCCCTGACCTGCCAGCAGAAACGTTGGTCACTAACGAAGTGCTTTCCCCTAACTTCTGCTGACGATGTCGTCAAGGCTAGTTCTCTGCACTTTCCACACCCAAATAATCCCAACCGTACCCCTCAATCCGCACACAATTTATGTGTATCACATTAAAACAGTGCATGCAATAATTACCCTTGACTGCTTAGATCAATGGTTGTTGTATAATGGCAATGAAGGGAGAGAGAAAACGGTTGCAAGGTTCATGTTGACAGTCACTGAATCGGTCGTCACCTGCTGTTATGTTGTTGTCAATATGCCACCAGGTACTGTGAATGCCAAAGTTAATTTTATATTCTCATTTCAGCAAAATCTCGCATTATTTAATAAACATGTATTGAATAATGTTTGTAGTGGGACAAATTAATAGATATATTATTTAATATTTGTTACTTATAATAAAATAAATTATGAAAAGATAAATGCAAATTATTATTTGCAATCTGGTATAAATGAACTACATGTCTATATGCATCGATTGAGAATAAAGTTCTCAAATCACTTTCAAATAGTGAACCACTGATAAAAGAATCGACATCATAGCACATTGAGCATACCCACAGGTGCTCCGTCTCCCTCAGCAAATGTAAAGTTTAGATGCTAAATATTCTCATAGGACACTAATTATAAACTCGATCTCTTCCTCTCATATGCTCTTCTTTGCCTGATCCACACCTAATACCACGTTCACATATTCTTACACATGCTATTTTATTTAACCGCGTGTCCTCTTTCTGCAGCATTCGCTCACAAATGGCCTGCAGAATACTACTTTGTCCAGTACGATTGTGACTGTAGCTATCGCTTTTGTAGCCATAAAATCCACACGTTCGTTTCCTATTATTAATCGTACTTGAAAATAAATAGTAAAATACCAGTATATGTGCATGATGGCACAATGTGGAAACGTCACTGGTCTTAACAGTATCTTTGATATTTCCACACACAAAACACACACACACACACATACACACAAATTGAATAGCAAAGAGTACTGGCAAACGTAAATAACCAGTATCAAAACAGAGGAAACGTTTTTAATATATTTTTTAACACTTGATAGTAAAATTATAACCCTGAAGGTTTAGCATGCTATTATTTATGTAAAAATACTACTAATACTATTACTATTTTTGCTGCTACTATTGCAAACGTATGTTGTTCAACCCCTACCAGGACCCAACAAAGAACAATTAACATCCGGTGACATAAAGTGCCACCATTTGGATGAGAATCACCCGAGCACAAATCCCAGAAACCCAGTTCAGTTAGGTTATATTAGGGCCCAAGACTACAACCGATGTGGGACTTTCAAAAAAGGAACAATTGCGCCCCACATTAGGACCAGAGTTAAGCTCACTACCGCAAAACTTAATCTATTCCAGTTGTAACATAAAAGGGTTAAAAATAATCTGTGAATGTTTATGGTTTTATTATTGCTGCCACTGTTATCTCAGATACGTGTACAAATTATAGTTAATAAAACTAAAGCGCTTTTTCCCCCTTAAAACTAAATTGCTGTTTCGAATCAATGTATTATTTCGCCGTTGTGACTAGTTCAGTTACCGAAGATATTTTTTACTTTCTTTTTCCTGTTAGCGTTCACCGGCTGTAAACTCCAGGTGAATATTTTGTTTGTTCGTCCACTTCTGAACTTTCGTCTTGTTCCAGAACTGAGTTTTGCATTCTCATTCGTCTTACAGATCGGGTTTATTTGTATGCAGATTGTTGATTTTTTATCTCTCAGGGGGATGCACTCCGTCTTTACAGGAAACCTCCCCAATTAGTCGACCTTTACGACATGCTTGTTACAGAGGAAACAGAATCTATCCTTGTTCTCACCCCCGGCCCCCCAGTCCCCAAATGGGGCCCCGGAACTCACACGGGGACTTTCTTCCTCGTTTAGAAAGTTATTATAATCGTTCCACACTGTTCTTTTCCGTATTCTCTGATCGATTGATAATAGATCGGTCGGTTTGTCCCCTACCTGCTCTACCGAAAGATTGACCATACCCTGCTGAGATTTAAAAAAATCTGAGTCTCAATGGCATACCAACAAAGCAGATTCCAGTTCGTCGTCCAAAGAAGTTATAATTAAGGCACCCAAAACGGCAACACCAGCCAGGTGTAACCAGTAGCCATTTGCATGTAAGGACATTATTCTTTGAGTCTTTTTATCTGGGCCTTTCTTTCGCTCCTATGGCAGTACACCTCTAATTAGTAGCCTCTTAGCACATGATTGGTAGAAGATCGGTGGGTCTCTCTTTCCACCCCCGAAAACAAATTGTGGGCCAGAATTAACGGGAACAATTCATTTAATCTTTACCTGTTTGGTGAAGTTTCAACTGGCCTTTCGAGCCAGTAATGGATTTATTATTGTTACAGAAAATACACTGCGATATAAACGGACCGATAAAACTGCTGCAGGAGTGATCATAAGAGAGAAAATCTGAAATGAAGCCATAGGAGAAAAAGTTGACACCTAGCCAATTTTAAATGACCTATAAAGACAGCAGATCAAGTGTTTTACCCACTCAGACAGAATGCTTTGTTAAGTCGTACCACAAAAGGCATACGCCAAAGGAGGAAAGGGACGTAGAACACAAGGGCAACAAGTTTACAACACACACACTCACACACTTGCAAATACACAAAGTAGGGCTTGAGTAAAGTTTACAGTAGTAGCAGAAGCAGTAGCAGAAAAGGCAGTAATAGTAGTAGCAGCAACAACAATAGTAGTCACAGAAGAAGTAGTAATAGTAGTAGCAACAGTAGCGGCAGTACCAGCATGATCAGTAATAGTAGCAGAGGAAATTAGTAACCATGGAAATGAGGTGTATGAAAAAGACTAGTAGTGACCAGAACAGATAAAATCAAGATTGAGGTCATATGAGATAAGGTCGGCGCAGAAAGAATTCTAACTTACAAAGACAGCAAATTAAATGGTTTGCCCATTTGGAGAGAATGCCTTCTGATGCTATATCATAAAGACATATACCAAACGAGGAGACAGATGTAGAGCAAGAGGTAGACCAAGAACAAGATGGGAAAATAACATCGTAAAAACTCTACAGCACCACGATGTGTCTATTGTCAAAGCAGACAGAAGAGCACGAAGCAGGACCATTTATCTCTCTCGACACCCGAAGTGGTAAAAGAGGACCTAAAGAAGAAGTAGCAGCACTAGAAGTACTGGCAACAGCAGCAGTAGTGCTAGCAGCAGCAGTATCAGTATCAGCAGTGCAGCAACAGAAATAGCAGCTGTAGTAGTAGTAACAACAGCAGTAGTAGTAGTTCTTCTTCTTCTTCTTCTTCTGCGTTCGACATTAGTCATGCTACACATTGTCCCGTCTAGGTCACAAATAGGCCTGTGCGTTTAAGGTTGCCACCGGTCCCCCATAGCTTCTCTTTCAATGTAGCTCCCTTGGGCCAGATCCACAGTCTTTGCTGGGAGAGGTAAGGACAGTACTGTAGTATGTGCCCAGGGGTCTGTCTTTCTGTTCCACAATCACAGGCAGCAGATTCTTTTATGCCTATCCTGTACAGGTATGCTCGAAGACCACAGTGTCCAGTCCGAAGTCTAAAAATTGTTGTTTGTTCTTCCCTGTTGAGTTTGTTTATGCTGTCACTCTCTGGTCTGTTATCTCCATTCTGCCTTCTCCACTCCCGCTGGAAAGACTGCTTTAGCGCTGTTTTGGTTTCCTTGTAGCTGTGTGGTGGATGAGGTTGTGGAAGATTACTCCCAGCTTTTGCCAACTCATCTGCTCTCTCATTTCCTTGAATACCACAGTGGGCTGGTATCCACTGCAAGACCAGTTCTGCTTCCTTGGAGAGTAAGCCAATGTTGGTCCTTAGATCTGCAATTAGTTTGTCTTGTTTTTTGCTTGACAGTGCTTGGAGAACAGACAATGAGTCACTAAGTATAACAATTTTGTGCCCTCTGTGTTCTTGATTGATGAGATGTTGGACTGCAGAAAGGAGGGCAGTTGCCTCAGCTCTGAAGTTAGTGCAGATGTCACCCGCTGGTAGAGAGAGTTTCTGCTCTAATACTAGGGGGTTTAATGTATATTCCACAACTCCCCCTTTCTGACTGCATCTGTAGCAGAGCCGTCGGTGAAAACCTGAGTCCAAGTGGTGTTGTGATACTTCTCGCCAAGCATAGCAGGAGCTAGGGTTCTCTGTTGTGTCTCCGTCTGAGCATCTTTTGAAGTGATCCCTGGTACCTTTAGGACTACATTTGCCTTCTCTGGCTTGCTTGTCCATGGTTCTGGCCTAAGTTTTTCGCACAGTGCTACATCTCTTTCAAGCAGATCTCGGTGCTGTCTGTACAGTTCTTTAGCAAGGTGGTTGGGGCTCTGACTCTTCAGTCTGTTTTTTTGTTCTCTCTTGAAATTTAAAATGCAGTCGGTGACTTTCAAGTCTTTTTAATTTCTCATACTGTAAAAGAGTTTTGTATTGTCTTCTGAATTCGAGTGGTTAATTATCTGCTTTCCTCTCTATCTCTCTGGTGGGGGTGGTTTTCATAGCTCCGAGAACAATCCTTAATCCCATATTCTGAACCTTGTCCAGTTTTCCCATTGTTGTCTTGGCTGCTGCAGCCCATGCAGTGGAGGCATATTCCATGACTGGCCTGACTGCTCCAGTATATACTTGTTTTAGGATTCTGGAGTTAGCGTCCCATATGGTACCCGCTAATTTTTTCATCATTGCAAGCTTCTTGAATGCTTTCCCCTGTACTGCTTCTACGTGTGACTCCCAAGTTAGTCGCGAATCAAGTGTAACGCCAAGAAAGGTAGGAGTGTCAGTCTGTGGAATGAGCTGGTTTTTTATCCAAATTTTGATTTTTTCTTTTCCGGGTAGTAGTAGTAGTATTAGCAGTATTAGTAGCAGCAGCAGTAGTAGACGTAGTAACAGCAGTAGTTGTAGCAGCAGCAGTAGTAACAACAGCAGCAGTAGTAGTATTAGCAGTACCAGTAACAGCAGCAGTAGTAGCAGCAGTAGTAGACGTGGTAACGCAGCAGTAGAAGTAGTAGTACTAATAGTAGCAGTAATATTAGTAGTATCAGCAGCAACAGCAGCAGTGTTAGTAGCGGCGACAGTGGCAGCAGCTACAGCAGGAGCAGTAATAGAAGTAGCAGCAGTAGTAGCAGCAGCTAGAGCAGCAGTAACAGCCGTAGCAGCAGCAGCAGTAGTAGCAACATTAGTAGCCGCTGCAGCAGTTGCAGTAATAGAAGCATTAGTATTAGTAGTAGCAACAGTAGTAGCAGTAATATCAGTACAGCAGTACTACTATTAGTAGTAGTAGTACTAGCAGTAGCAGTACTCTTAGTAGTATCAGCAGCAACGATGGTAGTAGCAGCGGAGTCAGCAGCTGCAGCAGTAGTAGTAGCAACAGCAATGGCAGTAGCTGCAGCAGCAGCAGCAGCAGCAGCAGTAGTAGTAGTAGTAGTAGTAGTAGTAGTAGTAGTAGTAGTAGTAGTAGTAGTAGTAGTAGTAGTAGTAGTAGTAGTAGCAGCAGAAGATCAGTAGCAGCTGTAGAATCAGCAGCAGCAGTAGTAGTAGCGGCGACAGTAGTAGCAAAAGTAGTCGCAGCTGTAATAATATTAGCAGCAACAACAATAGTAGTGTTCCTTAGGAGCAGCATCGTGAGCGCCAGGTCCCGGAGGCTGGTTGGAAGCAAGCGATTATGTAAACGCACGACAAATATGTGTCGGCGGTGATAATCGCAAAAAAGCCTGTTTATATTTAAACGCAGAACCATAAACGTAAGTGGACATTGAAATATTCCATAAATATGACAAAAAAGTGACGGCCAGAGTAAAGGATTTGGCAGTGGTTACATTATACACATAACTCTGCGATGAGCAAATCATCATCATAAAGTACTTTGCCAACTGGCATGGGCGATCATGCCTCTCCACAATCTGCGATTCGTAACCATATGTATTAGTTCGTGTGCTGACACACCTCCTTGTCATGACAAAAGACTGTCAGGAATCTTCTCACACGGTCTTTCTCTGTCTTTCTTTCCATATATATATATATATATATATATATATATATATATATATATATATATATATATATATATATATATATATATATATATATATATAATTTATATCATAATCACAACCCAGATGAAAGCAGTATGTGGAGCATTACAAATTACATATCATTTATATAACTAATTACATGATGTGTAATATAAAATATCATATATACACTCTGAGAACTCAGTTAACACTATATATCCCAATTATAACCCTGAGTGTTGAACAGGATATTTTTTAAAAACCACTGCTGCTGCTGCTGCTACTACTACTACTACTACTACGATGAACACTGTTATTATCATTACTTTAGTTTTATAACAGACTCCCCTAAAAGAACATGCAGGGGCAGAGGCAATGCATGATTATGTTGCTACTGTGAAGGGCCCATAGACCCAGCAAGCAGATATCTTCGGTGGACGGAGACATAGGTTAGAGAATGCCCTTGTCCAGATTGAGAATTATCGATCTAAACTGACGCTGCCACGAGATATGAAGATAAGTGATTTTGTGTATTTGTGTAGTATTGTCTATGTACGTGCTGAAGAAGGCTCCATAGCCGCAAAGTTCACGTTTGTTTGTTTGTTATATTGTGAAGCTCGTTGATATATTTTTCGTTCTGTTTTATATCATAAACTGAAAATCTGATGTAAATTTTGAAATGCAATCACATAAATGTGAACACTAAAAACCACTGTTTAACAGAGTATTCTTACCTATGCTATGCTATCAATCTTAAACATGGACACTGACTTCAGAAAACAGAAGGAAAATAACCACGACAAAAATGAAAGGTTTACGTTCTATGCAACGCGTAAGAAGGAAATATCGACGAGAATTTGAGAGAATCAGTCAAGCGCGCCTGAAACACAGAGAAGCAGCAAAGAACTGATGTGATTCAGTATCACATATAAGCACTTAATGACCTGTGTGTTCTTCTTCTTCAGCATTTCGAGCCCTTGAGGTTTATTGCTGCGGATATCATCCGCCTCCATTAAACTCTATGGTTGGCCTTTTCTTTCCAATTGGCGACACCAAGTGTTTGCTTGTCTGATTGGATATTATCTCTCCAACGTCTTCTTGGTCTACCTCGTGGTC
This sequence comes from Candidula unifasciata, assembly GCA_905116865.2. Lineage (NCBI taxonomy): Eukaryota > Metazoa > Mollusca > Gastropoda > Stylommatophora > Geomitridae > Candidula > Candidula unifasciata. The sequence continues at coordinate 202,532 of CAJHNH020005946.1, read as the reverse complement.
TACGATCATTTATCTCTCTTGTGTAGAGCTTTCACTTTTCTGTCATCTGACATTCTTCTAATATGCCCCAACCATTTCAGTCTATTAGTTCTCCTGATGCCAGTGATGAGTGGGGATTTAAACAGATTATGAATTTCGTTGTTGCTTCTCGCTCTTCATATCCCACTGTTTGCATCTTTGATGGCTCCAAAGATTCGTCGTAAGACTGTTTTCGAAAACCTGTAAAAAGGCTTCATCTCTTTTAGCTGTGCTCCAAGTTTCAGAGCCAATAACACGGCTGGTCTTATCAATGTTTGATGCGTACAACGCTGATTAGCACTATTTCCCTCTCACCGTAAAGGTTCGGTTGGCAGTTTGAGCGCCCGGCTCTCATGCGGGAGCTAGGGTATGACCCCCCCCCCCCCCCCCCCCAATAAGATTTTACAGGATTGCAGGTTGTAGGATAAGAGAAAAAAAAAAACGGGTACAAATACTGAAAATCCAGTTCAGCCGCATAACCATATAGCACAAGTATACTGAAGCACCACAATACGGGAACCTGAAGTCCAGTGGGGGGGGGGGGTGGGGGGAGGGGGGGGGGCGGGTGGATCAGGTAGTTTTTCTTTATATATCCAGAAACCATGAGTTGTTAACCCTTTGGCTCGGTACTATGGAAATCGCAACTCTTCGAACTTGATTCCATAACAGATACCGTCGATCTGGGGGATAGGTGGCTTTTCTGCTTACCCCCGGGGGTGAACCCGGACCACAAGGAGCTCGTCACCCAGTCACCGCGTAGTCAGGTTTATTCAACTCAGCTACTGAGCCGAGCTGTGGTTTTTCTTTTAAAATATAGTTCTCTGTTAGTCTCTCTCCTCTCATTAGCATCTCGGTCTCCAGGTCATGCCGGTGTGTTGAGAAATGAGCAGACAGATATACTGGCAGGCTCTGCACCACTTGGTGGTAAATTGATGTATGACAAGATAGATATTGTGAAGGCCCTTTTGGAACGGGTGAACAGTGCGGAGGCAGATGGATCTTCACGGTCTGAGGAAAATAGCGTTGTGAGTTACCAGGGGATCTGGCCGACGCTCAACACCCAGACGAAGGATATGACGGATATACAATCAGACGGTTACTGGCACCATCGTAATTAGAATTCTTCGCTTGCTGCTGAAGATGGGGACTGATCACTTATGGGAGTTTCCTGAGTGCTGTAATGTCGATTCTTAATTCATGATTTTAATATTATTAACAGACAGAATACGAAATCATGAAATCAGACGAATGCTAGGAATAAAGCCAGTCTTACAGGTCATCAAAGAACAATACATGAAGTGGTTTGGGCACCTAACAAGAATGCCCTGGTACTATCCACCACAGCGAGCCACACTAAAACATTACAACGGGTATAGCGCGAGTGGAAGACCTCGGAAAATATGGAGTGATGGCATTAGGAACAGCCTTACAGAAATGAACATCAGTCCTAATAGTGCTCTCAACAGAGCTCATTAACGAACATTACATCTCCCCTCGACACTTCGATGAGGTAAAAGGCGGAGAAGAAGAAAAAGAATATTATTAACATCTCGGTGAAGTTTTCTAAATATCGTAACTTAGAATGACCTTGTTGTCACATAAAAATTTCCGGCGACGTCTAGGGGAGTTAAGCACAGTTTTAACTTGTCTGCAACAAGAGTAGTCTGTCTTTATTGTTTACCAGAAGCGGTTACTTTTGTTTTTGAATGGTGATTTTTGTTTAGTATCCAGAAGCCATGAGTTGTTAACCCTTAGGCTCGGTATTATGGATATCGGAACCCTTCGGCCTTGATTCCATGATAAATACCGTAAATCTGGGAGAAATGTGGCTTTTCTGCCTACCCCCGGGCGTGAACCCGGACCACAATCACAAGGAGTTCGTCGCCCGGTCACCGCGCCGTCCGGTTTAGCCAACTACGCTAGAGAGCCGGGCTTGAATAGTGATAGGAAGGGCTGTCTTTCACCAAACGATAGGTCATATTTCATCGGCTTTAAGAGTTTACGAACTGTCTCATTCTATGATCTAAATGAATTAGATGCAGCGCATGTTTATCGTGAGTGGTACAACAGATTCTTACACTTACTCACACTCAACAACCCAGCGCTGTGGGTTATGCCGCTCGACGCTAGGCCGGTGTAGAATTGGAATTAGGGTTTGGGGTTAAACGACGGATCAACAACATGGCACAAGGGTAGTAACTAGGGCTGTACTGAATATTCGCTTCGGGGCCGAATAGTGGACCTAATAGGTATTCGGCCGAATAGTGGCGGTCGGGCCGAATACGAATAGTGATTTTCTGCATACACTGCAATGGACTGAAATAACTCTCTCATTAACACAATAGTTGCCTAAGTTTGTCCACCGCCTTCTCCAGACTGAGACGGCTGTGGTCTTTGCCTGCTGACTCGTTTTAGGCATTACAGCAGAGGTTCTCAAGCTGGGTGTGTAAGCCAGGGGTGCCGCGGCGAAAATCAAGAAAAGTCAGCTACAAATTGTGACATTATTAAAGAAGGCAAGAAGATACTTAAAAGTTGAAATTCAAATTGTCTTTTCTCGCCATTGTAAAAAAAAAAATTTCTTTTTCTCTCATGTTTCACACTCAAAGTGTATTATACTGCATAAAATGCCAACCGCAGCGTGCTAACAATTGTCCTTGTGTTTATCTCGACATGCGACCGATTCTCCATCTGTATTCGTGAAGGTGCAGCAGATAAGTAAGCACATTTATTTAAAGGCAATGCTATTTTTTTTTTCGCTTGTGTGTCTGTGTGTGTGGAAAAAAAAAGAGAGAGAAAGAGAGAGAGATTATGTATTTTTTCGTTCTTTTAGGGTGTCTTTGCCCAAATCAAATTTGAAGATATTCCTAACAAGAATTTGAAGGTGCGTTTAAATTACGTCGAACGAACGGCCGAACGAACGATGATTTATATGCAAATTTGGCATATGGATAACATCAGATGGAAGATGCATTACTGAAATAAGAAACAGAAAAGGACAGGCAAAAACTGCATTTTATAAAATGAAGAACATCTTATGCAATGTATCTTTGTCATTGAATGCTAGAAAAAGAATTCTTGTTGCTGCATACATCCAGTTTTAAAATATGGTTGTGTCCTGGACAATCGGCAGGCAAGCCAAACAATTTCTTGAGGCCTCAGAAATGTGGTTTTACAGAACAATGCTTAAAATACCTTGGACAGCCAAAAAAAAAAAAAAAAAAACAACCAAGAGGTTTTGAAAGAGGCGGGAGCCCAAAGACAACTTATCACAGACATCAGAAGGAGAAAGTCATCATTTTTCGGCCATGTTATGAGAAGAGGGACAATGGAACGTGTGGTGACCACTGGAAAAATCTGTGGATGGAGAGATAAAGAAAGACAACAAGAGAAGATTGTTGACAGTTTTGTTGCATAGCATAGAGGGGTGTCAGCACACGAACTGATACATGCTGCAGGAGATCGCAGATTGTGGCGAGGTAAAATCGCCAACGCCAGTCGGCAAGGCACCTGATGATGATGATACACTATTCGTATTCGGCCGAATAGTTGGACCCACTATTCGTATTCGGCCGAATAGTGAAAATCACTATTCGGTACAGCCCTAGTAGTAACCCATAAGTGGCCCGCTCTAATTCTGACTCAAGCCTGAGTCCGAAGAATCTCAGCACAGGGCACGAACTCCGTAGCACCGGCGAGGATCCAGAAATAATTTAGGAAGATTTTTAACTTCAAAATGTTCCTGCCAAGGGCCATTATGCTAGGCTTTTCTTTATCAATTTCCAACTGTGCAGCAATACACACATGTGTTCAATCTTACTACTCAGAGACCAGGGAAAATTACTAGAAGTCCATGTGAAAAAAATCCCAGCCTTCACTGGGGCTTGAACCAAGGACCTCCAGCACTTGATGTGGACACCATGTTAGGGTGCCCAGTTACAATAATTTTTGTCTTTCCTCCAAATAACGGTCCAGAATTATCGAGGCCGGAAATATACTCTAACAGGGCCTCAGTCATATGTAAATTGTGGACCTCTTTCCTGGCGACTACACTGCATACCGCGGAAAAGCTTTCGACGAGTTAAAGTCTCCGCTGAGAGTTTCCCACGGAGAGGGCTAAACTAGATGGCTAGGACTCACGAGCAGCAGCTACCTCATATCCTGCAGCTTCCTCCATTTTATTTGCTTGTGAGTCCCAGCCATCTAGTTTAGCTCCACTTTGCGGCACAGGGATACTCTTGGTGGTGGCGGTATAGTCGCGGGAAAGAGGTCCGCAATTTACATATGACTGAAGCCCTGTTAGAGTATATTTCCGGCCTCGATAATTCTGGACCGTTATTTGGAGGATAGCCCAAATTTCTTTGGAGGTTAACATGATAATTTGTATTAACCCGTTGGTTTGCCATCCAGACTGAGATTTTGGAAATCCCAATGCAATATTGTAAACGTTCTTTTCCTAGAACTTGAAGCTGAAATTCAAAAGACATCATAATGTTCACACTGATTTCTAGAATTATTAGTTTCTTTCTTGAGGAAAAACATTCAAGTAATCCGTCAGGGCTGCTGCCTTCAGATAATGTGGAAGAAACTAACTTCTCATCCGCCGAGTTTCCTTGGCTAATTAAAAACACAGATGACAAAGTACTACGATCATTACAGGGCAGAGTGACACACATTTTCGAGAACCATGGATTGATTGATGGAGAGGTTTATTTCTCAGTCTCTGATGTCCACTCTGATGATAAATTACAGGTTTGTGATACGTGTGGATGTTGTACATTGTTAGGTCTTTTTATGTATGCTTTTTGGTTTGTTAGCTCTTATTGGTCCTCCAGGTTGGTAGTTAAAGTGTTGGGCCAGCATTTCCTATAAGAAACATTGGGCAGAAAGGTACAGATATTTGCAGTCCCATTTAAACTTTATTTAATCTAGAAACAGATATCTGAACCTCAAATTCGGCTGGGTTTAAATGTGTCTTGAATGCTGATAGACTGCAATTCATTAAGGCATTTAGAGAGAATCAGAGAGGCAAAACCTGATTACACAAAAGAGTAGAGCCTGAGGCAGACTGAGAAGATTGTGGAGAGATCAAATACAGGCAGACCACCAAACTTTTGGAGTCACCAGCTAAAAAGAGAAGGCCAGTCACAGAGATAAATGGAGGCATAAATAAGAGGTGTAAACTTTTCACATGTATTAGGTCATTGAATCATGTTGGATGGGGTGTGTGAAATGTAAGCTGTCATATATTATATATTTTTATTAGGTCATAGAACAGACATAGTTAACATTCAGGACCTTCTTATATCCTGGATCTTGGCATAGTCGTAAGTTTGTCACTGAGTTGATATTTTCCTTGTGTGATCTGGAGCTTATATAGAGATAGTCATGTGCAGTGAAGGGACAGTGTGAGATAGTCATGTGCAGTGAAGGGACAGTGTGAGATAGTCATGTGCAGTGAAGAGACAGTGTGAGATAGTCATGTGCAGTGAAGAGACAGTGTGAGATAGTCATGTGCAGTGAAGAGACAGTGTGAGATAGTCATGTGCAGTGAAGGGACAGTGTGAGATAGTCATGTGCAGTGAAGGGACAGTGTGAGATAGTCATGTGCAGTGAAGAGACAGTGTGAGATAGTCATGTGCAGTGAAGAGACAGTGTGAGATAGTCATGTGCAGTGAAGAGACAGTGTGAGATAGTCATGTGCAGTGAAGAGACAGTGTGAGATAGTCATGTGCAGTGAAGGGACAGTGTGAGATAGTCATGTGCAGTGAATGGACAGTGTGAGATAGTCATGTGCAGTGAAGGGACAGTGTGAGATAGTCATGTGCAGTGAAGGGACAGTGTGAGATAGTCACGTGCAGTGAAGGGACACTGTGAGATAGTCACGTGCAGTGAAGGGACACTGTGAGATAGTCACGTGCAGTGAAGAGACAGTGTTCTTTGGTCTTGTGATGAGAAGTGAAGCAAAGGAGAACATTGTGACTGGGAAGACCTGCTGTAGAAAATGCAGTCCAAGAGAAATAATACTGATTGGTCTAGTGAGATAGAGGGATTTGACAGAATTAACTACCTTGAAAGTCAGAGTGCATTCTATCTGAGAAAGGAAGCATGAAGTCTGCATGCAAGTAAGCCAGACCTGTTCCGGAACAAGAATAAAGCACAGAAGTGGATGAACAATCAGAACATTGTGTTAGAATTAGCAGGTGGTGAACGCTAAGAAGAGGAAGAATTAACACAGAACATCAAGGACCAAGATCTGTGAATGATCGTGAATACCAAGGATCTCTGACAAGGCACCTGATGATGATAAGTAAAGTTGATGTACTTTACCAGGTCAGTGAATATGATACACCCATTCTATTGTAAAGTAAAAAGTAAAAACATCAGTGACGTGCAAAGGAAAACATGATTGAGCAAATATGGCATCAAGGGTTGGACTACAAATAAGTTATGAAAATACAAATATTTTGACAACACCAACAACAGATCAAGCAGATGTAACACTAGAGACAACAGTAATTAAAGTAACAGGTCAGTTTACTTATTGATGTAGTAATTTTGATAGTGAAGGAAATACAAAATGAAAAAAAAAAAATATGACACACATTGGAATTATTTTAATATCTTGACAAAATATGGAACTCTAAATGTATGTGGAAAAATTTTAATATCTTGACAAAATATGAAACTCTAAATGTATGTGGAATAGTTTTAATATTTTGAGGAAAATATGAAACTCTAAATGTATGTGGAATAATTTTAATATCTTGAGCAAAATAGGGAACTCTAAAAGTATGTGGAATAATTTTAATATCTTGAGCAAAATATGGAACTCTAATTGTATGTGGAATAATTTTAATATCTTGAGCAAAATATGGAACTCTAATTGTATGTGGAATAATTTTAATATCTTGAGGAAAATATGGAACTCTAAATGTATGTGGAATAATTTTAATATCTGGAACAAAATATGGAACTCTAAATGTTTGTGGAATAATTTTAATATCTTGAGCAAAATATGGAACTCTAAATGTATGTGGAATAATTTTAATATCTTGAGCAAAATATGGAACTCTAAATGTATGTGGAATAATTTTAATATCTTGAGCAAAATATGGAACTCTAAATGTATGTGGAATAATTTTAATATCTTGAGCAAAATATGGAACTCTAGATTGTGTAGTTTTAAAACCAAGTTACGTATTTTCATTCTAATGTTATTTTAGTTTTAACGTATGCAAGTGACAGTTGGAGAACCACTAAAGACATAGAAGAAAAGTTAAAAGCATTTAAAAACAAAAGTCTGAGGAAAATGATGAAAAAACATGGGATGAATTAAAAAAAAAAGAGGGAAGAAATAAGAGAAATATCTGAGAAATCACTTGTATCAACAGTTATAAGACAACCAAGATGGTGCTATATTGAACAGTCCTGAGAACAAACCAGCAGATAACTACCAAACAGCCATTACAATGGGAAATAAAGGGATGAAGGAGGTGAAGATGTCCAGAAGAAACCTTAAGATGAATGTTCATAAGAGAGGCCAAAGCTGCTAGACTGGATTCCATCCATGATATTGAACTGATTGCGCAGAACAGAATGGAATGAAGGAATAGACTACGAGCCCTGTGTGACATAGAATGGCACCACAGGATAATGAATAAATAAATCTTGTATTGTATTTAGCATATCTTCCTTACACATTCTCTGCAAACTTTTCTATGGCTTAGAGATTAATTATTTATAATGTTGTTAGATTTATATTAGAATAATAGTTCACATTGTGTCTAGGTTGGTGACAAGGTCCTGGTCAAAGCAGCGCAACATCACAAAGATGGTGGATGGCAAGCTGAAGACATCTGTATCATCAAAAACACCTGGGACCTAGAGAAGCAGCAGGAGCCAGATGCAATTGATCTGGATATCCTGCAGAGTAGGGTTGTCATCGGGAAAGTTACCCATCTCCAAGATGGCTTTGGTCGTATTGATGCACAAGTGACTTTTGATGTTGATGATTGCAAAGATGGATACGTTCCGATAATAGGAGACTGGGTGACGGCTAATGTTGTCGAGCATGCTGAAGAAAAAAGTAGGTCTGAATGGATCTGGTATTCAAGATGTATAGTGTTTTGTGACATGCATGTAATATTTTCTTCTTTTCCTTCATTTACCCTGGCAAAGCGTTGGTGGTGGTGGTGGGGGGGGGGGGGATGTAAGGGTTGTTTGTGTATTCTTTCTAGTGCATTGTATAAGATTATCCTAATTTCCTTAATGATTCTTTTATGCCATTGTTCCGTCCTCTGTGTGGTTTTTCCTTGCCATGTGTTCACTATATTTTTGTGTGTGGAAGGAGTTACTAGGGAATTTTTGTCAAAAGGCCAAACCATCTCAGTCATGTTATATGCTGTGTGAATCTGTTGTGTGAGGTTACTTGTTGTGTTTTATATATTTTTAAGTGTCTGTCTGTCCATCCATCTCCCTATTAATTTGTCTGTCTTTTTGACTCTTTGTCTGTCCACTGCCTATCCATCCACTCTACCAACTCACCCTCTATCTGTCCATTTATCTACTCTTTGAAAATAAAGTTTGTTCATTAATTTGTTCTGTCTGTCTCTAAATATTGTCATTAGGTTAGCAGCAAAGGCTGCAGCTAAATTATATCTGTGTACACTTTCTGTACAGTTCAGGAAGACGAGTGGGATGACTCAGGTGACGTTCAAGTGAAGCGAGCCTACAACATCTGCCCGGCCCGGGTCCGCAACTTTGAAGGTTTTGTTTCTTGTTTTAAAGCTGACCATGGCTACATCAGTGGAGATGTAAGTGTTTTCACATGAATATATGCCAGTTGTTTATTCCTTTGCCTGTCAGTTGACTTGTTTATACATCCCTGTCCTTCCTGCTGTCTATGTATCTACATTTCTGCTTACCTACCGATCTCTTTTCTTCCATTACAAGTTATAATGACCAGTTCTTTAATCAGCTATTGGCATCCAATTTCAGGAAATCCTTAATTATGAGGTGGCTTCAGATGTGAATGACATTGCTGCACATCTTGACACCAATCAAGGTTCAGCACACCAAATCATCCTTGATGTGGTGCAGTACCGCAGAGTGGGTGCCACAGCAGCCGAGTCCAGAATTAAAAACAACGCATTTGGTGCTTTGAAACAGAGTGTGTTTGTTTCCTTTTAAGAATTGTTACTGAGATAAAACATTGGTTCACTGCCATGAACCGGAAACAGAGTGAGCAAGTAATGGCGCCATCCCTCTTCACAGAAACTAAAGAAGTTTTGCACGTAGCCGTCTGCAGGAAAGGTTATGCTGACTTTCTTTTGAGATGAATAGGGCATTTTTTTACAGCACTACACATCAATGTGTAAACCAGTGATAGTAAACTGATCTTCTCAGGAATCATCTTCGACCTGCAATTAAATTCAAATAATGTGGACTTCTGAATAAAGATGTCCTTTTGCAGCTTGACAATGCTGGACCCCATACTGCCCATGCAACACCTGAAACCATTGAAGTCCTCCACTTTCCTTGTGTACCACACTCCCTGTACTTGCCACACCTAAGTGATTTTCACCTGTTTGGAAAACTGCAGTCACTGGCCGGATTAAGACTCTTTAATGACCGAAACACTTAGGTGTTGCCCCCCCCCCCCCCCCCCCCCCCAATCACCCTTTTCCCCCATCACTTAAATAGATTTTGGTGGGCCCCTGCTCCCTGCAGAGCCTTTACATCGCAGCATCATGGGTTCCTGGGCAAACCAGTGGGCCCTACAGTAACCACTCACAGGAATGAAAATACCCACACCATTTGAGGTTTTTATTTAAAACCCTCATCCTAGTTGCCTTTTACAACATACTTGTTAAGAAGTAGTGGATGTACCTTCCCCCACCTCCCTCCTGGACCTCAGAACCACATGGGAAATAGGATTCATGGGAGAACGGCGTAATGGGGGCATACATAGAATACCTAGAACAGCCCCACTGACACTGTCTATGGATTGGTATTGGCTATTCTGGTTGTTTTAGTTCACTTTCCTATTAAATTTTCCGTAGTTTGTTTACATTGTTGTTTAGATGTATTCTTAAGGCCCATATAATAAACATGTAGTTTGCATCTTTACTTTGCTAAAACATTTACATAGCTAATTTTATATGTTTATTTTCCCTGTGTTCTGTAAATCCAGATTTCTTGATAATGTAAAATGTCTGCCCCTGGCTGACATGTTTTATTGTAACTCTGCAGACATTTTTCACTCAGTCCTCCTGCCTCAATGGATATCACCCAAAGAAAAGTGATTCTGTCAAGGTCATGGCTATAGAAAGTTTACAGGGCAAGTGCGAATGGAGGGCTGTCAGTGTTGTTCCTCTATCCAGTGTATCTGAGGCTTACAGGTAAGCATACGGCCAGAGATTGTAAATATGAGGGCTATTCCAAAATAAACCTCCGATTGGCTCGTAAAAATAAACCATTTGCCAAAACGACACGGTTCATTGCTTGCATCATTCAGTGGTTCATGAACCGCAAACGAATAAACATAGACATTGTCATTGCCTGTCCTGCCAGCTGTGAAATTTATGGTGTCATCCATTTTCTTCAAGTAGAAGGTCAAAATGCTCAGCCTTGAGCTGATAATCCGGGCTTCTTAGAGTTGTCTCCTCGGTGAGTCATACTTCTGTGAGATGGGACTTATTTCGGTACTTGCATTATACACTTCTGCGCACGTTTAGCTGCCATTTTACTAGTTTCAGATTACATTGATTATTATCTAATTTTGGGAGGGGGGGGGGGGTGTTATAGAACCAGTTGCTTCCTACATGTGTGCCGGTGCCTCATGGGTGGGGGGGGGGGGGAATAGATCCACTGCGCCACCTCCCAATAAGTATGTTGTAAAAGGCAACTAATTAGGGGTTTTTTCTTCGAAGCTGGGGTGCAGCTGCATGAGAACCAACAGACTGCATACTAAAAATAAACTAGATCTGCAGAACAGAAGTGGACGAAAAACTGAAGCTTTTTGCCCAAGTTTACGGGCAGTGAGCAATAAGGAAGAAGAAGAAGTTACCTTTCAACCTACTGTATCTAGTATAAAGACTGGTAGCAGGAAGAAGGAGCAGGGGCCGACCAACACGAAGATGGGCACAGGATGTAAGTGACTGCTTGAATATGAAAGTACACGAGGCGGGTGAGCTGGCGAGAGACCAAGTTTCTTTCAGGTAGACTGTGATGAGAGCGACGTTCTGCAAAGGACCTGCTACATGATGATAATAAAGTCTGAAGACTACTTATTTTCTTCTGTGGAACAAGGCAGATGTGGTGAAGGCTCTTTGGGCGTACTTGAGCAATGCAGAAAAGTGTACTGGTCACCGCAGTCTAGAATGAATGATATAAATGTGGGTGACCTTAGGATCTGGTAGATACTCAGTTAGTTAGTTAGTCGACAAATTATCCCCATTGCACGTTGAACCACTCATTCCATAAGTGCTCGGATCCTCTCCTCGGTAAATCCCGCAGCGTGTAGCGGCTAACAACACCAGTTCTGTGTTGGTTTATTCTTCTTCTTTGGCTACCCGTGTAGTGTTCTTGTTTGGTGACAGTCCGTTTAACATGTTGTTCTGGCAGTCTAACCATGGTTGCAGATTCACAGTTCTCAGTTGATTCACACAAATGTCTTAACTCTCTTAGAGCATTCAGCATATCAGCCTGGTCCACTGCTTGTCCGGCTTTCACAGTGGCCTTACCTACAAGCCTATCAGCTTGCTTGTTTCCTTGTACCCCGACACTCAGTGATAAGAGTAAAGGCAATACATTCAATGAACACCAACATTGTCACTATTGATATTAGAACTCTGTGCTGGCTGCTGTAGCTGAGAATGGAGCATTTATGGGATGATCCCAAGTTCTGTGATGTCTGTGAAGTCTGAACTCTCTTCCATTAAGTTTGTAACACACATTGTTCTGGTAGTCTGGATCCTCTAATTATTGATTGCCTTTTAAGTGCTTCTTGTAAACTTCTTGGCCTTGGACTCATCACACTTAATGTCTGTAACGTGCTGAGGTGTTTTTCTACCTTCCTTTTACAATATTGTCTCATGCTTCTTCTTCTTCTTCTTCTTCTTCTTCTTCTTCTTCTTCTTCTTCTTCTTCTTCTTCTTCTTCTTCTTCTTCTTCTTCTTCTTCTTCTTCTTCTTCTTCTAATTCTTCTAATTCTTCTTCTTCTTCTTCTAATTCTTCTTCTTCTTCTGTTCCATAAGGCCTTGAAAGGGCAGTTCATACGTTGTTTTGTTGTTTAAAGCATGGCTGTGATATCTGCACCTTTTGACCCAACACAACAGCCCAGCAAATCCCAAATGAGTCACTTGTTATGATATGCTGGGGTGGGTGCGGGAGCAGTGGGTCAATTCTCCACACCTCCCTACCACCCCAAAATGGCACCAAAATGAAGCAATCCTTTACTTAAATTGCTTGTCAGGGAGCAGTGGGTCAATTCTCCACACCTCCCTACCACCCCAAATGGCACCAAAATGAAGCAATCCTTTACTTAAATTGCTTGTCAGGGAGCAGTGGGTCAATTCTCCACACCCCCCTACCACCCCAAATGGCACCAAAATGAAGCAATCCTTTACTTAAATTGCTTGTCAGGGAGCAGTGGGTCAATTCTCCACACCTCCCTACCACCCCAAATGACACCAAAATGAAGCAATCCTTTACTTAAATTGCTTGTCAGGGAGCAGTAAACCTGTTCTTTTTCCTTTCAACTTTTTAATTTCCAGGTACAATGTAAAGAGAGAGGGTCCATTGTGTTTGAACCATCTAGACTTCTGCTGACTTACGTCTGCTAGTATTTGTTATAATTTGAAGACCTTATCTTACTTTGTTTTTATTTCAGGTCAAAGCAGTTCCAACAGCCCAGTAAACAAGAAAATGGATCGTGGTTAATCCCAGGCCAGAGGCCTAAAACGTAAGTAGTGAAATTGAGATAATTAGGAAACAGAACAAGATTTTATTATAAACATGAGTCATAGCAGATGTTGAGATTTGGAATAGACCCATAGCCTCCCCAACAAGCATGTCACAGAAGTCAACCAACTGGGGACTTCGAAGTTGGTGTGTATCTGCCAGAGCGGCTAGGAGCAACCAACTGCACACAAATAAGCCAGTAAAACTGATGTACATGCAAAACTCAGGCCCTGACACAAAGCCAAAATCCAGATGGAGAAACAACCAGAACTTTCCACCGTTGAACAAAGAAGGGAAGAAGAAGAATCTTGCCCTGCTCAGCAGAAATGTTTTTTGTTTGTTTGTTCCACCACTAATCAGTCATCTTTTTAAAACAACATTTCTGTTTAGTTTCAGTTCTGCACAGAAGGTTGTCCTCCCTGTGAAGCTTCCTCACTTCAATGTACCAGAAAACTTACAGAGTTCTGTGTTAGATGCGACAGAGCTTACGGATGTTGTTCCTCAGCTCTCCCAGGTTGGTCTTCTTTGTTTGTTACAGATCTCTGTACATTGTTCTGATGCTGTGGAATGTACTTCAGAATATGATTTACATATTCAATATTGTTTTGTTTTTTTATTATTACAAAATCATGTCACCCACTCCTCCTTGTCCTCTTCATTTGCTTCCCCCCTGGAAATCAGTCAGCATCTATCATGAGTCTTTTAATATTCTGTTGGTTTACAACAAATTCATTTTTTTGTCATTGTGTGGGACCATCCAGTAGATAGAGTCTTTTGGATATTTTCTCCATGGTATGTGTGTTGGGAAATGAACAGGCAGACAGAATGGCTGATTTGACACCACATTTTTTTAAATTGATGCATGACAAGCAAGCTATTAGTCAAGGACCTCTAGCGAGTGAAGATTGTTGAAGCACACATAGATTATCACAGTCTTTAGAGAATGCTGTCACAATCTTTAGAGAATGCTGTCACAGTCTTTAGAGAATGCTGTCACAGTCTTTAGAGAATGCTGTCACAGTCTTTAGAGAATCCTGTCACAGTCTTTAGAGAATGCTGTCACAGTCTTTAGAGAATGCTGTCACAGTCTTTAGAGAATGCTGTCACAGTCTTTAGAGAATGCTGCAGCTGGGAACAACCTGGGGTCTGGCCAATGCTCAGTACTCAGGGGGAAAGCAGTGTGGACATACAATTAGACAGATGCTTTTACCATCAGAAGTGGAATTCGATGCTGGCTGCTGAAGATGGGGAGGAGCTTGTATGGGAATAAATTGAGTGCTTTGATGTCAGTTTTCAACTCAACTTAGCTATAGACCATTTTTCTGTCAACATTCACCATGCTTCAATAAGATATCCTTTTCTCACCTCATTGTGACTTTCATCACATAGTTCATTAATTTGTCACTTCATGTTACTTATTTGTTACTTGTTTCCATTTAGCCATCCACTTATTAACCCATCTGCTATTGACCCACTAGCCGTCACTTCATCTATCCATCAGCTTTTTTAACTAACTGCTTATCTATCTACTCATTCCCTTACCTAGTCACTCATGCATCTACTCAATCTCTAATCCTTTCACTCATCTACTTGTTTGATCATCTTTCTACCCTCTAAGACATCCATTGTAAACCCCCCCCCCCCCCCCCCACTTATCTGTCCAGCCGCTCATCCATTCAATTATCCATCAGCGTGTTCAACCTCCCACTTATCTCTCCATCTGTTATTTATTTACCCATTAATCAGTATGTTGTTTCACCTAACTTTTGACCCCCCCCCCCCCCCCCCCCCCCCCCCCCCACCCCCCCCCCCCCCCCCACCCATTCATGCATGAATCTATCCATCCAGTAATGTATGAAATATGGAGCAGTTTTACTGTAGATTTTTCCTGTGTGTTAATCTCACCCCAGGAATTAAGTTTCCCCAACTACTCGCGGCGAATGTCAACTCTTCTATACCTGGAGGAGATTCAGATGCAGATGGACATCCGAGAGTTTGATATGAACCGAGTAAGTGTGCCAACTTTCAGTATTGTCTTTACTGCCAGTAAACAAAATGCTGAGTGTGTATTGTATCATCATCATCACCAATTTACACTTTTGCCATTAAGTGTTGTGGGGGAGGGGGGAGACAGTTTGCGATCCACTGCTGGATGTGGATGTAGAATGTCTTTAGTGTCATCAGTCGCCCGGATCGCTAGCGTAGTTAGCTAAACCTGACTGTGTGGTGGCCTGGTGATAAACTCCTTGTGGTCTGGGTTCACGCCCGGGGGTAGGCAGAAAAGCCTCATTTCTCCCAGATTTATGATGTTTATCCGAGCCAAAAGGTGAACAACTCATGGTTTTTTTATATTTAAAAAAAAAAAAAAACGTGTCATCAGTCACTTCCTCCTTGCTCGCCCTCTTGCTTATCATCCCGTATGGCACTGTTAAATGTAGAGGTTCATAGTTCATTGGTTCACATGATTACAAGAGTCTTGGAACAGTCGTGTCTAATCTTGCTTATATTTTTATACAGAACTGTTTGGGTATTTAGCTTTTTGTCAGTTGTTGTCACCTAATTTTTCCAGCTTTTTCCTATCATTCCCCAGATCATCTTGATTACCAAAGTCTGATGGTATTTAGTCACCATGTTGGGCGACACATAGTGGCCAGTGCCTTAACAACATGTGTATCGGTTGACTCATATCATGACGATGTTCGGATTCTGAATCAGCCGGACTTTAAAAATAAAAATTACCTTGGCTCCCAGATCGACCCAGCCTTGTGTATATACAAGATGCATTCTGGGAAGTAAAGATGGGTGGCTTGATGCTGACCACATCACCCACCAATGCCGATCGGTCTATAAAATATAGGTCTAGCCCTATATGCCCAATACACCTGAAAGCGTGAAAAAGAGTCCTTTACTTTTTTTTTTTTTAAACATATCATGACCCAGTGACCTTTATAAGTGGGGGTTGCGACAAAATTTGACATCAACTGGGATTTTAAAAAAAAAGCTATTTGGCCCAAAAGAAAACCTCTGTAAATACTTTTAAAAAAAATTCATTTATTCATATCCTGACCTCCAAAATGTTTTGCACAGGTGCAGAAACAGCCAGTAACATCAACAATGTCACTATAAACAAATAAAAAAAAGCAACATTTACAGAGAATTGGATTGGACTCTCCTGGAATTGTCAGTTTTGTGACTGACCTTAGGTCGAAAAAAAAAAAAAAAGACTAAAGTCCACGCCTGGTTAAAATATTCCCCCACTGCATCGTCTGTCTTTCCACACATTTTGAAATGAGGTAATTTCATGTTGCATTGCGAGATTCAGTGACACTTATTGAAGAATAAATGCAGACATTTTTGTTATTCCAAGGTTTGTCTGCATCCTGTTGGTGAGTTCTTGGCCCTGACAGTGCCTGGCCTTGCGGAAGGTCGACCTTCGGTTCTCATCGGAGACCAGATAATTTTGTCAAGTCCTGAGGATCCTGAGGGGCCACGTTATGTAGGCTATGTCCATGAGGTAAGGTGATTATTTTTACAGAGAATTGGATTGGACTGTCCAGGAATTGTCAGTTTTGCAACTTCTTTGGACGAAAGGATTAATGGCTGAAGTCCGCTTCTGGTTAAAACATTCACCCACTGCATCACCTGTCTTTCCACATCATCCTAATTATTAGGTCCCCTAGGAAGTTCTAAAGTGGATCCCCGTTGGCTCATTGGAATTTCTAGCCATTTAGCAGGAACATTGCAAAAAGCACATACTCCTTAGCTCTAGTGATGATCCCCAGTGATCTCTATAAAAAATTGTACTTGTGGATTGAATGAAGCAGTCGATAAATGAACCAGTTACGTACAGTATGTTAGTTTAACTGCTTGACCACATAGCCACAAAGATCCCCTACACGTCACTTGGCTGTGTCAGTGAGGTAAAGACAAAGTCCAATTATTAGATTTCACATAACAATAGCTATGCAGTTGAGGTAGGGACACTGTCTAATCATTAGATCCCATATAAGCTTAGCTTAGTTCCTGAGGCAAGGGTAATGATCCCACTAAACATTGGCTGTGTCAGTGAAATATAGACAAAGTCTAATTACTAGATTTCACATAACAATAGCTATGCAGGTGAGGTAGGGACACTGTCTAATCATTAGATCCCATATAACCTTAGCTTAGTTCCTGAGGCAAGGGTAATGATCCCACTAAACATTGTAAACATTGGCTGTGTCAGTGAGCTCAGATACGTAAACAACACGCTTCAGCTCGCTCTCCCTGAATCCCCACTCCATTCAGGCATTATGTAGATTATGATGACTTTTTATTTGGCCAGATAAGCTTGTCTTTCTTATTTTTAGTGTCCAGTGACATGTATTTTATGCTAAGTTGATAAAATGACTAAACGTGTATTGATATTTCTGTTTCACAGTTGACTGCAACCGAAGTTTATCTGAAATTTAGCCCGGAGTTTCACAGCCGTTATGGAGGACAGGATTACAATGTTCAGTTTACATTCAGTCGGTAGGTAGAATGTTGATCACAGTAGCTGGCACCAGCTGGTGGGCACAGTATGTTGAAGCAACCTTGAATGTAAAATGGAGAAAGCCAGAGATTTGGGACAGGACCGAGTCTTTCAGGATCCCTGTGTGGGTTTCGGGGTTCGATGTTTTTGGGGAACGGGGGGATATTGAGCCACTGCCCCCTTCCCCGACAAGCATATTGTAAAAGGTGAATAATTCGAGGTTTGCTGAAATAACAGGTGTTGGGCAGAAAGGTACAGATATTTGCAGCCCAGCTGTAAACCACAACACCCTTTTAAGGGTGGCCGCAGAAGAAAAAGAGTCTTTCCGGCAGACTGAAGAAAGCAGTAATCTGCAAAGGACATGCTGTATGGTGGAAAGAGTGCAAAGAATAAGTACAAGGTGGCTTTGGCGGAATGAGTACACAGACCTGATGTGTAATTGTGTGAGATGGGTACAGTGATCACCAGTGTTTGTCGACATGGCACATGATGTTGTGGCAGATAAGGACTGTTGGTTTTCAAATTTTGATAAATGTAAGCAAACAGGGCCTTTTAAAAATGTTTATCTGGTGCAAAGAAGGAGTTTCACAAACTGTCACTTATAATGTCCTGCTGTTGTCAGAGTCTGTGGCTGACGTATTGCGAATGTGTGCCATAATTACAGGATAGATAGTTGAATTACATTTGAAGGTGATGTAGGAGCAGACTGCTTTGTGTTGATTTAGATAGTGGTATCAAGAGCTGACTGTTGAGAAAGCATTTGCAAAGTACTGAACGCCAAGTTATGTTGTGATTGGTTCTGCGATGTCATGTGAAGGATACAAAGCTAACTTAACGAGCTGATGATGTAATGTTTTAGGGCCCATTGAGAAGAAGAATGACTTTAAGGCTGTTAGTTCCCAACATGAGATCAAGATACCTCCTCATCTTTGAACTTTGTCACTTTTTATTGAGTCTAGAAATATGTTTATTTCAGTCCGTTGTGAGTGACAGAATGGTTCTTCTTTCTCTTTACTGTGGATAATGTTGACATCTTTTAGACTAATAAGTATTATTCTTGTGTCATTATTGAATAAAAAAGGAAATGTATTTCCATTTTATGAGTCTGTAATAGGAACCGCAGTAACGCATGCATATCCAGGGTTGTAACCGACAGTGCGTCAGTCAAATTTGCATTAACTATATCGCTGCAAGTTTACTTAGTCTAAATAGGTTACCAGCTTATTTCGTGAGAAAAGAAGGCAGTTTTTATGATGTGACCATCTCACCTATTGAGTTTCAAAAATGAGGGTCTAGCCCGATGTGCCCTTGGCAGGAAAATGGTCTTGACTTTACTTCTTGTGTTTCTACAGTAGTCATAATATCACACCTGTGTCTTGTAATGTTGCTGGTTTGTGTACGCATATGTTGCATTTATTTATGTTAAATTGTCTAGTTTTCACATCGTATTTTACATTTATACGTAGTAATGTTTGTAGTTTACCCATAATATTTTACAGTTGTACCTTGTAGTGTTGCTAGTTTTGCATAACATATTTAAGATTTAAAGCTGGTTAAATTTATCGTTTACACAACATATTTAAGATTTAAAGCTGGTTACATTTATAATTTACCCGACATATTTCAGATTTAAAGCTGGTTAAATTTATAGTTTACCCAACATATTTCAAATTTAAAGCTTGTTAAATTTATAGTTTACCCAACATATTTAACATGTGAAGCTGGTTAAATTTATAGTTTACACAACATATTTCAGATTTAAAGCTTGTTAAATCTATAGTTTACCCAACATATTTAACACGTAAAGCCTTTTAAGTTTCTAGTTTATACATCATATTTTACATTCAAAACTTTTTAAGTTTCTAGTTTGTACATCATATTTCACATTCAAAACTTTTTAAGTTTCTAGTTTGTACATCATATTTCACATTCAAAACTTTTAAAGTTTCTAGTTTGTACATCATATTTCACATTCAAATCTTTTTAAATTTCTAGTTTGTACATTATATTTCACACATATCTTGCAGTATTACCGTCACATTTCACACTAATCCATATAAGTTATGTCACTCTAGAACCCCTCTGCGCCGCTGCCACCAGTCTGTGTCTTTAGCAGTTCAACTTCTAGGCTCTCCAGGTTTGTATAACTCTCTCTTTGTTGTTCCTCTTATTTGCCTGGATGTAAGATAGTCCACAGCAGGTACTGTATTTGCCCATGTATATGGCGCCGCCACATATAAGACTATTCAAATTTGTTTGACATTGTGGGACAGTGAGGCAAGGTGTATAACGGCTGCTGCTTATGTCAGCTCATCTTCTTCTTCTTCTTCTTCTTCTTCTTCTTCTTCTTCTTCTTCTTCTTCTTCTTCTTCTTCTTCAGGTTTACTGGCTTTAAACTCCGGGGAAAGTTCTGGTTGTTCGTCCACTTCTGGATGCTAGTGCTGTTCCAAAAACTGAATGTTGCGCACACATCTGTTTCACAGGTCTGACTCATTTGCATGCAGACTGTTGGTTCCTGGCCTCTCAGGTAGATGTACAACTTCAAAGGAAGCTCCCATTTAATCAACTCTTACGACATGCTTGTGGGCAGGCAGGGGGTCTATTCTTGTTTCCTCCACAGTGGAGCCCTAGAACCCACACAGAGTCGTACACTTTTGTCTCAGTGTGTACGCTATGTACTGTGATTATACTCCACAAGCAGCGGTAGTGAAAAATGCTGATTGGTGGGGGGGGGGGGGGGGGGGGGGGGAGCGCGCTGGGGCTACCAGAGCTGCCTGAGTGAGTGCATTTGGGGGAATAGGGGATCTGGGTAGCCAGGAGGGCGATTGAGGGAACCTGGTGAAAGGAACAATATGGGAGAGGAATATAGATAATCTGTTCAAGAAATGGTATAGTTTCTAGTTTTGTTTTAATTACTTTCCCAGAACTTTAGCACATATTTTGTGAGGTGAAGCTGACCCTTGAGGTGAGTAAAACTGAAGGACACTTCTCCACACCCTTATGCATATTGTGTATATAGTGCAAGACCTGTTTTGTTACACCAGTCTGCACTTGGGGAGTGGTATGGTCAGCATCATGGCAGCCACCTTTACTTCCCAGGACTGTACCTAGGTACAGAAACCTTGGCACTCTTTTAAGGCTAGGTCAATCTGTGAGTCAAGGTCATTGTTAAAAAAAAAAATTGGCTGGATGCAGATTTGAACCCACAATGTTTGGGCTTGCAGTCGAGCATCTAGCCACTTCACCGTGGGGGTTCCCTTGACCCTTAGGTTGCAGAGGGGGAAAAACAGCTACCTTGCTATGACTGGTAATTGAGCTCAGAACCATTATTGTAGGAGAGCAAGATCACTAATCGCTACACAACCATGACTCGTTTAGATATGTATTTTTGTTTCATGTTCGTTTTCCTTGTTTGTCTCCAGTTCTCTTCCCAGAGCATATTAACCTAAAGAAGCCGCAAGCCATTCTGGAAACTTTGGCTTCCACTGAACAGTCATGCACATCAGACAGGTCAAGAAAATATAATCCTGCCACACCAAGTAACAAGAACCAGGCAGTGCACCCAGAGTCTCCTATGATTAAGTACTCCATCCAAGATGCCCGCTCAAAGCTACAACCAGCTAGCGGCAAGCATACTGGTTTCTTTAATCCCCGACTGAATGACAAGCAGAAGTCGGCAGTGGAAAGAATATTGCTGGGTCAAGCCAGGCCAATTCCATATGTGATATTTGGACCTCCAGGTTAGTTTGGTCTGTTGATTGTGAAAATCTGTGACTGATCCGTTATCATTATCAGGTACCTTATCAAGTGGGGTAGGCAGTCATGCTTCACCACCTCTTTCATTTCTCTGTTATATTGTTCACAAAAGTACTGTAACTCTTTCTACATATTGTTCACAAAAGTACTGTAACTCTTTCTACATATTGTTCACAAAAGTACTGTAACTCTTTCTACATATTGTTCACAAAAGTACTGTAACTCTTTCTACATATTGTTCACAAAATAACTCTCCCATTATGTTGATCATAAAAATACTGCAACTCTTCCATTTTTTGTCATCCTCGCGGGGCCCTTTTGATAAGCATAAACAGTTACGTTTCATCATCTCACATGATTATGAGTTCTGTAGATAGGGGTCAGTGCTCTTGTTTTGTCCCATCTATTTGGCCGAACCATCCAGGAATTTATCAGTCTGCTTTCCACTTGCTGTTTTTCCATTAGTCTTGCCAGTTCTTACCAAGTTCTTGGGTCTGTTCTTTTTTATAACACGTTCAATAATCACCTGACTGTCTGCGTCACATTTCTATAATAAGTTTAGTTTTCATCTGTCACATGTCTTGTTTGTTTTTCTATCATTTCATGATATTCTTTGCATTTTTCTCTAAAATCATATCTCTGCTTCGAGTTGATGTTTGTCAGCTTGTCCACTTATTATCTATTTTTCATCTGTGTGCGCGTGTGCATGCATTTGTGTGTGCATGTGTTTATGGGAGAGAGAGAGAGTGTGTGTGTTGTTTGTGTGGAAAAAAAAAAAGAACAAAATGACAACACAGGATCTATACAGCACCTTAACAC
Organism: Candidula unifasciata; assembly: GCA_905116865.2. Taxonomy (NCBI): domain Eukaryota; kingdom Metazoa; phylum Mollusca; class Gastropoda; order Stylommatophora; family Geomitridae; genus Candidula; species Candidula unifasciata. Next base: position 180,463 of record CAJHNH020005946.1, on the reverse strand, counting down.
TCTTTTTTTCTCTGCAGTCGACACCTTTTTATTGATGATTACCCTTTGCATCTTGCTAAAGGCCATGTTTGCCATACCGATTCTTGTTCCAGTCATGCAAGTCATCTTGCTTGAAATGTTATGACTGTTTCAAGAAAGCTGTATCGACTCAGTTGCTAAAGAATTGTTGCCATTTACAGGAATTTCACACTGAGCTATTTATTTCATCTTAGAACTCTTCACTGGCTGCTGAAGATGATGACGGAGCACTTATGGGAATGCCCTGAGTGCCATGATGTCGGTTCTTGAATCAACTCAACTCAACTCTATTTCATTTTGGTGATGACCATAATTTTTGTTTTCTTACAAATTAACTGTTTTTCATTTGCTTGTCAGGCACTGGTAAAACTATCACAGTCGTAGAAGCAATACTTCAAGTGCTGCACCGCATTCCTTCAAGTCGAATCCTGGCCTGTACACCGTCCAACAGTGCGGCCGACCTGATTGTAAGTCTCTAGTCATTGGTTGTTTTATTGTCAGGCATGTCTTTTCATTGATTGTTTTTATCAAGGTGTTTGTTTAATTTAGCCACCGTATTTTAACTAGCTGTTTTTTTAAATAAGTCTTGCCATTGGCCATTTTTACTAAATTTACTTAAACAAGTCCTGCCAGATTTTTGTTATTTAATTATAATTAAGTATGTCTGGCAAATTATTACTATTATAATTAGGTATGTCTGGCAAATTATTACTTCTTATGAATTAACTAACAGCTATATTGTTTCTTCTTTCTATTTGTGGTAGGCCGAAAGACTTCACTCCAGTGGCCAGGTGACGCAGACAGAGATGGTACGTCTCAATGCATTCCAGCGATCCACTGATGTGAGTCATTTTGAACTTTTCTGTAAACATTGTCAGTATTAACTAGTTTGTTTTAATATCAGTGACTTCCTTGTTAATGATGTGTGTTTTAATCAGTGACATCTTTGTTAATGATGTGTTTTTTAATTAGTGACTTCTTTGTTAATGATGTGTGTTTTAATTAGTGATATTTTTGTTTAATGATATGAATTTTAATTTGTGACATCTTTGTTAATGATGAGTGTTTAAATAAATGACTTCCTTGTTAATAACGTGTTTTAATTAATGACATATGTGTTTAAAGTTGTGTGTTGTAATCAGTTCTTTGTTAATGATGTGTGTTTTAATTAATGACTTCTTTGTTAATGACATGTGTTTTAATTAATGGCATCTTTGTTAATGATGTGTGTTTTAATTAGTGACATCTTTGTTAATGATGTGTGTTTTAAATAATGACATATTTGTTAATGACATGTTTTTTAATTAATGAATATTTGTTAATGATGTGTGTTTTAATTAATGACATCTTTGTTAATGATGTTTGTTTTAATTAGTAACATCTTTGTTAATGATGTGTGTTTTAATTAATGACATCTTTATTAATAATGTGTGTTTTAATTAATAACATCTTTGTTAATGATGTGTGTTGTAATTAATAACATTTTTGTTAATGATGTGTGTTTTAATTAGTAGCATCTTTCATGATTTTACACCGCTTTTTCAGGCATGTGGCCCATCCATTAGTTTTTAATAGATTTCTGCTGCACTATATCTATATCTTGTACTTGATTTTGTTCACATTTACTATAGTCTGTTCACATTATAAAAAAGGAAGTAAAGTTATGGGCCAGTATATTCTGCTATAAAAGGAAGTAAAGTAATGGGCCAGTATGTTCTGCTATAAAAGGAAGTAAATTAATGGGCCAGTATATTCTGCTATAAAAGGAAGTAAAGTAATGCACCAGTATATTCTGCCATAAATGGAAGTAAAGTTATGGACCAGTATATTCTGCCATAAAAGGAAGTAAAGTTATGGACCAGTATATTCTGCCATAAATGGAAGTAAAGTTATGGACCAGTATATTCTGCCATAAATGGAAGTAAAGTTATGGACCAGTATATTCTGCTGCAGTATATTCTGCTATAAAAGGAAGTAAAGTGATGGACCACTATATTCCTCTGACAGACCAGCTTGGGGCAAGCAGTAATTACTGTCTTCACCACTCTGCTGCTGAATTTGCTGGAAAATCTGCTCAGCAAGAAGGTGGTTGCAGGACTCAAGAAGACCAGAAATGATGTGATCGCTGAACTCAACAGGACGAACCTCACCTTGAACCTTATTGGCAACATCATGAAGGAAGGCAAAAAGGAAATAAAGCTACCATATGAAATGGTGGTGATTGCCAGTATGTTCCAGAACGCCAGGCGCTGGGTTGTGTGGACAGTCAGCCTGCACTGTAACGACCAAGAGATCCTAGAGCAGCTGAAGAAAGAAAACCCAAAACTGAGATTCACAAAAGTAGAGAGGCTCGGATCTAAGCACAACCCTTTGGCAGTTGCAGTCACCACTACAGAGGGTGAGTACATCCCAGACACAATATGCCTGAACCAGAGGATGCAAAGGCCCAAGCAGTACATACCACAAGTGCTGCAGTGCTCACGATGTCAGAAAGCCTGGCATTGCTGCTCCACTTGTGCGAGTGAGCAAGAAATGTGCAGGTACTGTTGTGAGCCACACACCTTCAGTGACGGCTCCCCAGCAAAGCTGGACCAAGACTTCAGATCACCAAATAGGAACAGGTAATGCACAGACTGCTCCGGCCAGCATGGGGCCAAGTACCTAGGGTGCCCCTATCTTCAGCAGTGCCGAGACATCACAACAACAGCCATCTGGGAAAACATCCCCTACCATGAGGCCTGCAGGAGACATGATGCGCCCAAAGGCATGGCACCAGCAGTCACCACCAAGCTCAAGAATAAGACAAATCTCGTAAAAAACGAAAATAGACCTCCATGATGAGAAAGCAACATACAAAGCCCAGTGCGTCTAGGAGAGATACGAGATGACTGATATTCGCAGCATCATACAGGCATATCCTTTAAATCTCAGAAAGATCTGGAAGCAGAGCTCGCTAATTTCAAAACTGATATCATGACTGTACTATCTGCGATCCAGTCTCAAAAGAGGCAGACAATCTAAAACACCAAAATTCTGTGCAAACCTGCCCAAGAAGAAGTCAACTTCTGACTTATGAGAGATGCAGCAGCTCCTCCTGAACGAAGTCACCTCGATCAAGAAATCTCTAGCTTAAACAGAGACCAGGCTGTAAAAAGCTAACGAATAGGATGCAAAATTAAGCAGAAAACTACAAGCAACAATCGAGGGGATGAATGCCGACCGAAAAAGAAGCAGACAGACTGGAACCAGGGATGCCAGACTCGACAAGCAGGCAGAATAGAAGAAGACTGCCTTAAAAAATTCCAGCTAGAGATTAATTAGACTGGACCCAGCAAGCAGAAGCCTCATGGACCAAGCAGACCCCATCACCGAGACCTGGTGCAAAACAAGGCAGGCGCCTCAAATACTAACTCAAAAAGCGCCCCAGTTATGACCGGGCAGTCAGCCCCAAACCACAGAGCAGCACCAGACAGCCAAGGTAGAAGAAGCCCACCGAAGCAGGCCTAGACCCCCCTCCTTGGACATAACAACTGACCAATCAGAACCACCCTAACCCACCATGACAGCAGAGCAGACATCCCACTGATCCGAAACGCAGCACAAAGCCAGCCAGGCATTAGACTACCAGAACAGTGAATGAAAGAAATCAAACAACACAAAAGAAAACCTGATCCAGTGATAACCCGAACTATCTCCACAAATATAACAGAAAAGGGCAGAGATCAGCAATGGTTTCCTACCCTTAGTTAAACTTGGACATGGTGAAAATTGAATTGAATTGAATAAATTAACCAGTTTCCACAGCTTGGGCCAAAAGGGCTAGACCTATATTTTATAGACCAATCTGCACTGCGTGGGTGATGTGTCAGCATCATGCCAGCCACCTTTACTTCCCATGATTGTATCTGGTACACATTTAAGGTTGGGACGACCTAGGAGCCATGGTCATTTAAAAAAAAAGTCTCTGTTAGAGACCTTCAGATCCGCAGGTGAGCATTTAGACGCTATAAAATTGCAGCTTTGTATTGACATTATACACTATACTTTATTCTATTCAGAGTATAAACTGTAACTTCTTCTGTTCACAGTATACACTATACTTTATTCTATTCAGAGTATAAACTGTACCTTCTTCTGTTCACAGTATACACTATACTTTATTCTATTCAGAGTATAAACTGTACCTTCTTCTGTTCACAGTATACACTATACTTTATTCTATTCAGAGTATAAACTGTAACTTCTTCTGTTCACAGTATACACTATACTTTATTCTATTCAGAGTATAAACTGTAACTTCTTCTGTTCACAGTATACACTATACTTTATTCTATTCAGAGTATAAACTGTAACTTCTTCTGTTTACAGTATACACTATACTTTATTCTATTCAGAGTATAAACTGTACCTTCTTCTGTTCCTAGTATACACTATACTTTATTCTATTCAGAGTATAAACTGTACCTTCTTCTGTTCCTAGTATACACTATACTTTGTTCTATTCAGAGTATAAACTGTACCTTCTTCTGTTCCTAGTATACACTATACTTTATTCTATTCAGAGTATAAACTGTACCTTTTTCTGTTCCTAGTATACACTATACTTTATTCTATTCAGAGTATAAACTGTACCTTTTTCTGTTCACAGTATACACTATATTTTATACACCTTAAAATACAGCTTTTATTTTTGGCAAAGTGCGAAACACTTTCCTTCCATTTTGTTTTCAGAGCCTACCTGAGAGCATTTTGAAGTACTGCAGATTTTCAGAAGATTTGCAAATGATCTCTCGTTTCCGAGTCATCGTCTGTACGTGCACAATGGCAGGGAGTCTGTATGGGCTGGGTTTGAGTGCGGGTCACATCACACACGTCTTTGTGGATGAGGTTAGAGAGAGTTTTGTAATTATTCTGGAAATCTCTGTGACCAACAGTAAAGATTTAACCATTTCTCCTCCCCTCTCACTTATCCTAGCTCTGTGATACTTTGCTGTTTATCCGTGTTCCTTTTACATCCTTACTATACTATAGATCTAATTATCTTCTCCCTTTTAAAAGTCTCCCTCTGTTACTTTTACCCTGTAGATTCCAGAAGGACTTTCTGGTTATACTATTTACTAATTTTTACAGAGCTAGTTTAATGTTTTTTCCTCATCTCGTGGTTTATTTGGAGTTGTTTAGCTGACTCTACGAGTTCCACAATGGTATTCTTTTATGTCCTTAGTTTGTTTTTTAATACATGAAGTTTAGGAATGGAGGTGGAAGCAGTCACTGCAGCTTTCAGAGGTCTTGAGAACCAGCAGCATACCAATATTGTGATGTAAACAGAAAGCTGAAGCAGACGGAGAAACTTTGAGCAGGCATACTTTCTGCAGAGTGGAAAGCATAGATCTTGAGTAGTTATCTTTGGATATTTTCTTTAGGGCATGTGGTTGTCCTGGTTCTGCCCCATTTAGTGGCAAATCAATGCATGATAAACTAGATCACTCAAACCCTTTGGCAGCAAGTAAAGAGTGATTAGCTCTAAAGAGAATGGTGCAGCCGGAAGGGATCAGAGTATCAGACTGACAACACTCAGAGGAAAGGCAAGACTGGCATACAATCAGACTGACAACACTCAGAGGAAAGGCAAGACTGGCATACAATCAGACTGACAACACTCACAGGAAAGGCAAGACTGGCATACAATCAGACTGACAACACTCACAGGAAAGGCAAGACTGGCATACAATCAGACTGACAACACTCACAGGAAAGGCAAGACTGGCATACAATCAGACTGACAACACTCACAGGAAAGGCAAGACTGGCATACAATCAGACTGACAACACTCACAGGAAAGGCAAGACTGGCATACAATCAGACTGACAACACTCACAGGAAAGGCAAGACTGGCATACAATCAGACTGACAACACTCACAGGAAAGGCAAGACTGGCATACAATCAGACTGACAACACTCACAGGAAAGGCAAGACTGGCATACAATCAGACTGACAACACTCACAGGAAAGGCAAGACTGGCATACAATCAGACTGACAACACTCACAGGAAAGGCAAGACTGGCATACAATCAGACTGACAACACTCACAGGAAAGGCAAGACTGGCATACAATCAGACTGACAACACTCACAGGAAAGGCAAGACTGGCATACAATCAGACTGCTACTGGCACTCTCAGAACTGGAGTTCTGCACTGGCTGCTGAAGGTAGGAACGGAGCATTTATGGGAATGTCCTGAGTGCTGTGATTTTAGCTCTTGCCTCAGCCCAGCTTAGTTTTTCTATTCTCTGCAGACACTAACGGCTGAATGTGTGTCAAAAGTAAAGTAAATGACACTTGGTCACTTCCGTAAGCGAAGATTAGAAAGGTAAATGTGTGAGAAGGCTGTCTGTGGGCTCAGCTGCCTGTGCTCTCATATTCTTATTTCTGTCATAATCCTTAGAGACATAGAACTGAAATGTTCTCAGAATATCGTGAGTCAGGGAAAGGAAAAATACTGACATTCTATAAGATGTGAACATGATTAAAAAATACTGACACTGTAAGATTTAAACAGAGAAGAAAACTGACTCATGAATAGAATCGTATCTCATATATAACAAGACCACTAAAAATACATACTCCTATTTTTCTAACTGTCCATGATTGAAAGCCTTGTGTTAAAACTGTTTCTAAGGAACAGCTGTGTAAGCTAGTAAAATAAGCAGTTTTATTAACTTATTATTTATTCTCTATCATGTCAGTGTGGCCAGGCTACAGAACCAGAGTGTCTTATCCCTGTCGGACTTGTTTCTGGAGCAGATGGCCAGGTAGGACTTATTATTTATATATATCCAAAAACTGCATTCCCAAAAATGAAGTAGATGTGCTGGTCAAAGAAAGAGCAGAATAAGGCCAAACAGAAAGATGAGTCAACTTCTGTTGTTAGAAGTCCTCCTTTTTAAACTGTGTGGTTTCCTCTGTGGGTTCTTGGGCCCTATTGTAGGGAAAAACGAACAGACCCACTGTCTCCAGTCGAGCATGTCATAGAGTTGGCTAATTAGAAATGTTTCTCTGTGGGTTCTTGGGCCCTATTGTGGGGGAACGAACGAACTTCATTTTCAAAGGGTTACAAATTAGGCACTCAGGCCTGTCTTACATTCGGCCCTTCCAAACTCCCATCTTTCACACAGCAGTTGTATTTCATCAATAAAGCATGTTATGTTCATGTAATAATATGCATATTATGAATATTAAGTCAGAAACAAAGGCATGGGTGGTAAAATATGTGCGCACGCTCGCGCATGAACACACACCCTCATACACACGCAAACCCATTCATTCACACACACACATAGGCACCCAATACACACACACACATACATACATACATATACACACATGGATGCATACATACATACATACATACATACAAACATACATACATACGTACGTACATACATACATACATACATACATACATACATACATACATACATACATACATACATACATACATACATACATACATACATACATATATACGTACATACATACATACATACATACATACATACATACATACATACATACATACATACATACATACATACATACATACATACATACATACATACATACATGCATGCATACATACAGGCATACATACAGGCATACATACATACAGACATACATACATACAGGCATACATACATACAGACATACATACATACAGGCATACATACATACAGGCATACATACATACAGGCATACATACAAACAGGCATACATACATACAGGCATACATACAAACAGGCATACATATATACAGGCATACATACATACAGGCATACATACATACAGGCATACATACATACAGGCATACACACACACATACAGGCATACACACACACACATACAGACATACACACACACATACAGACATACACACACATACAGACATACACACACACATACAGACATACACACACACATACAGACATACATACACACATACAGACATACACACACACATACAGACATACACACACACATACAGACATACATACAGTCATGCATGGAGACACACACATGGACACTCCCACAGACAAACACATGGACACATACACCCACAAAGACACACACACTCACGTAGACAAAAATACAGACAGACACACACACACACAGACACTTACATATAACACACACAGGGAAACACACAGCAGTCACATATACATTCATGCTTACATATTGACACACACACACATACATACGCAGACAAACATGCAGACACATACATACAGCGACATAGACACACATGCAGTCAAACACACACATACAAATACAGACAAACAGGCAGACACACACATACTGACACCCACACAGACAAACACGCAGAAATGCATACACAAACACATAGAAAAACACACGCAGACACATATATTCAGCGCGCACAGACATAAGCTCTGACATGCAGACACATACATACAACAAAGGGGCACACACTAACACACACACAAAGACACCTATTGACAAATACACTGAAAGAAGAAGAAGAAGCTTCTAGCTATGAGGAGTATTACATCAAACAAAAGACTTGCTCCCTGATGAGGATTTGTCTCTCTTATTTTGTTTTCAGATAGTTTTAGCTGGTGACCCCAAGCAGCTCGGTCCTATAGTGATGTCTCCTTTTGCAAGAATGTATGGTCTAGAGTTAACTTTTCTTGAGCGTCTGATGATGAGGCGGCCATATTTGAGAAGCATGGCTTTGTTTGCAGATGATGGCGGATTTGATCCTCTGGTGGTTGGTATTGTATTTATAACAGTGTTTTAATTTGTATTTTGTGTGTGTGTTTCTTTGGGGTTGGGAGGTGGGGGAGGGGGTCATTCACATGCATGACTGTAAACAGTATTTACATAAATGAGTCAGATCTGTAAAACGGATGCACACGCAACACCCAGGTTCTGGAACAGGACTGCAGTTCGAAGGTGGATCAACAACCAGAACTTTCTGTGAGAGTTTACAGCTGGTGAACGCAAAGAAGAAGAAGAAGAAGAATATTTACATATATTACAGTTTGCTGATGACCAATGCTTGTTCTGCAGTAAAGAAGATAGACTGCACGATCACATTAACAATAAACAGCTTAAAATTTTGCCTAGATGGTTTGTTAACTGTATAAAAGGACACATGGATAACAATTTGTCTAGAAATGTTTTGTGAAGCATATAAAATGACACATGGACAACAGTTTGCCTAGAAATGTTTTGTTGAGTGTATAAAGGGAGATGTGGACAACAGTTTGCCTAGAATTGTTGTTAAGCAGATAAATTGACACATGGATAACAATGTGTCTAGAATTGTTTTGTTAAGTGAATAAAGTATAACATGGACAACAATTAACAGGTGACCATGCTGATAGAGAACTACCGCTCCCATCCATCCATCCTGGAGTTGTCCTCACGCTTGTTCTACTACGGTCAGCTGCAGCCAATGGCAGATCCGGAGCTGACACACAAACTGGCCACATGGCAGGAGTTGCCAATGCCAGATTTTCCTGTTGTTTTCCATGGAATTCGGGTATGTTGTTATTGTTCCCATTCATCTAACCATATATTGCACCTGTTCGTCCATGCATCCATCCATACAATAATATATCACAGTCAGGCATATTCAGGCAAAGTTATTTTACTATAGATTTCTCCTATTCATTATTCTGTTCTTCTTCCCGTTCACCGGTGATAAACTCCAGAGGTGAGTTATGGTTGTTAATCCACTTCTGGACTTAAGTCTTGTTCCAGAACATGAGTTTTGTGTGCACATCCATTTTACAGATCTAGTTTAAGTGTGTGCAAACTGTTAGTTCCTCGCCTGTCAGACAGATGCACTCTGACTTTAGTAGAAACACCTCAGACTGTCGACTCTTATGACATGCTTGTTAGGAACAGTGGGTCTATTCTGGTTTTGTGTGTGTGTGGGGCCCCAGAACCCACACAGGGAGTTCATTGGTCTGTTGTTGTTATTAACACCTGTATTAAAGGGGGGGGGGGGGCTCATGTGAAGCAAAGAATAGTAACACTGCGCCTTACCATTCATGTCCTAAAATGCAGCTAAGAGTAGGGTTGTGCTTGGGATTGGCTACCTCATCCTGTAAAAAACAGTATCCATAAAAAGCCACCAACCATCAACAAGTTAAAGATGGGAGCTAGAGAGTGAAGTAAAAAAAGATGGGGAGGACATGAGGTGAGCTGCATACAGCAGCTGGGTGAGGGCCTGTGCTTCACTGGGGGCTAGAAGGCAGAAAATGTTGTAGTTATTTCTGTCATTTGGTCATTGGGTAGTAGTCATCTGCACGTTTCATTTTGATGTAGTGACATCGTTTTACGTAATGATAAATAATGTCTTTTACATACACCGTCTGTCTGTCTGACTACCTGCCTGCAGGCGTGCTTTCTTTCTTTTTCACATACAGTCAGTCTCACATACACCCTGTCTCTTATACACATGCTTTCTCTTTCTTTCTCTCACGCAGGGATGCTCTCTTTCACACACACTCACGCACATGATCTTATGTATGCATACAGTTTGTCTTTCTCTTTGTCTTTGTCTCTGTCTCACTCTCTTTGTGTCTTTCTTTCACTCAGATGGGAATGCTCTCTTTTACACTCACATACATACTGTCTCCCAAATACTCTCTTTTACACTCACATACATACTGTCTCCCAAATACTCTCTGCATACACTCACATACATACTGTCTCCCAAATACTCTCTGCATACACTCACATACATACTGTCTCCCAAATACTCTCTGCATACACTCACATACATACTGTCTTCCAAATACTCTCTGCATACACTCACACTCTTACACACACATGATATGATGCTTTCTTTTACACTCACATACATACTGTCTCCCAAATACTCTATGCATACACACACACTCTAACACACACATGATATGATGCTCTCTTTTACACTCACATACATACTGTCTCCCAAATACTCTATGCATACACACACACTCTTACACACACATGATATGATGCTCTCTTTTACACTCACATACATACTGTCTCCCAAATACTCTCTGCATACACACACACACTCTTACACACACATGATATGATGCTCTCTTTTACACTCACATACATACTGTCTCCCAAATACTCTCTGCATACACACACACTCTTACACACACATGATATGATGCTCTCTTTTACACTCACATACATACTGTCTCCCAAATACTCTATGCAAACACACATACTCTTACACACACATGATATGATGCTCTCTTTTACACTCACATACATACTGTCTCCCAAATACTCTATGCAAACACACACACTCTTACACACACATGATATGATGCTCTCTTTTACACTCACATACATACTGTCTCCCAAATACTCTATGCAAACACACACACTCTTACACACACATGATATGATGCTCTCTCACTCCCTCCCTACCCCCTTTCCCCCTCTGACATTCATTTTTTACACTTGCGCATGCACATGCACCGCTTGAAACATCCTCATTATGTTATATAACCCCTAAATGAACACAGAGATTTCCTCTCACTGCAGGGGGAGGACGTCCGAGAGGTCAACAGTCCATCCTGGTTCAACCCAGGTGAGACTGTCCAGGTGGTCAGGTACCTGCAAGGAGTCCTGAAAGAAGGTGTGAGTCCAGATGATGTGGGGATTATTACACCTTATCGCAAACAGGTGACTCAGTCTTGATTTGGTACTGTTGTATGAATGATAACTTGTATAAATGGATTTCTGGCTTGTATGATTGTATGAATGATATATTTTGAAGATTTATGGCTTGTATGATAGTATAAACTAATATTTTAAAGGTTTCTGGCTTTTGTGATTGTATGAATGATATATTTTGAAGATTTCTGGCTCGTATGAATTATATATTTTGAAGATTTCTGGCTTGTATGATTGTATGAGCTATGTGTGTTGAAAATAGATTTCTGGCTTGTATGATCACATGAACTATGTATGATGAAAATAGATTTCTGCCTTGCTTGATTTTATTGTGAGGTTAAGATGCTTGATTGGATTGTGAGGTTAAGCAGTCATGTGCAGGATGCGATGATTTCTTGGGTGAACCCAGAACCAGAGTGTCAAATGTTGGATCTGCATTTATGGAAGCTTCCTTGGATGACGGGGAATACCCATGATCTGCCCATGCCTTCCCTTAAGGGCTGACCATTACACATAGGATGGCCCTAAAGGTGGTTCTCTGGGGCCATACCTGTAGAAAAAGGGACAAAGAGGACAGCACACAAATGAAGCAGCATCTTGTCCCACAAAACAGTGGCCCCAGTTCCTAGAGATAGGCTTGACGTCTTCCCTCAAAGTTGAAGTACATTTGCCGGAAAGGCAGGGAACGAGAACTGCACACAAATAAGTCAGTAAAACAGATGTAAACGCAAAACTCAGGCCCTGGTAAAAGCCAAAAGTCCAAATGGACGAACAACCACAACTTTCTGCCGGAATTCACAGCCAGTGAACAAGAAGAAGTGTGAACTATATATGTTAAAAATAGGTTTCTGGCTTGCTTGATTGTATGAACTATATATGTTGAAGATAGATTTCTGGCTTGCTTGATTGTATGAACTATATATGTTGAAGATAGATTTCTGGCTTGCTTGATTGTATGAACTATATATGTTGAAGATAGATTTCTGGCTTGCTTGATTGTATGAACTATGTATGTTGAAGATAGATTTCTGGCTTGCTTGATTGTATGAACTATGTATGTTGAAGATAGATTTCTGGCTTGCTTGATTGTATGAACTATATATGTTGAAGATAGATTTCTGGCTTGCTTGATTGTATGAACTATATATGTTGAAGATAGATTTCTGGCTTGCTTGATTGTATGAACTATGTATGTTGAAGATAGATTTCTGGTTTGCATGATTGTATGAACTATGTATGTTGAAAATATATTTCTGGCTTGCATGATTGTATAAACTATATATGTTGAAAATATATTTCTGGCTTGCATGATTGTATGAACTATGTATGTTGAAAATATATTTCTGGCTTGCATGATTGTATGAACTATGTATGTTGAAAATATATTTCTGGCTTGCATGATTGTATGAACTATGTATGTTGAAAATATATTTCTGGCTTGCATGATTGTATGAACTATGTATGTTGAAAATATATTTCTGGCTTGCATGATTGTATAAACTATGTATTTTGAAGATAGATTTCTGGCTTGTATTTACTGTATTGATGAGAGCTTGTGTGGAATAATTTTTGGCTGTATAATTGTATGAATTATATATATTGTTTACTTCCAATCAGTGCACTATGAAAAAGTCAGCATTCTTAAAACTCTGACATCTACTGAGAGGTACACAGACGTAAATTCTAGTTAAAAAATCAGTCAGATAGAAAAAATTTCTTGTAGATCTTTCCTGAAATGTTTTTGGTACTTACTGTCTCTGTTAGGTGGAGAAGATCCGGTTAATGATAGATCGTCTTCTTTTGCCTGAGGTCAAGGTGGGGTCAGTGGAAGAGTTTCAGGGTCAAGAACGACAGGTCATCATCATTTCTACAGTAAGTAGGTCATAGTTTGTGTGGGTTGAATGCAGCAGTAGTGACACTATAGTTAGTGCACTTATTGAACATTGGTATTGTTTCTGTAAGATTGCTTTTGTAACTCTGGATGTTTGCTGCCATGTTAGAATCGTTACTTTTGCAATAAATGAAGTTAAAGACATTTTTTTCTTTAAGGAAACGAACTCTGTAGTGCTCAAAGTAAATTTGTTATGAATTGTATCCCTTGTCGATGATGTTAAACTGGCTGTTTTTATAATGACATCATTTTGTCAAAGCCATCACGGATTTGCCGTGGCAAAGTGTTTTGTGAATATTTCTGGTGCTACAAGTGATTTTGATGAATTTAATGGGCAAGGGAAGGGAAAGATATTCTTGAACAGTTTGATAACTTTGACTTTAATCGTTCTTATGAACTGCCATCAAAAAACATTGTTGAAACTTAAAGTAAGAATGACATATCGCATCACCCGTCAGTGTAAACAAATAACAGAATAATTATTACCACCATTTCAGAGAATGATGTGTGAGAGGACCCTAATCTGTGAACTGGTAATTGATGTCAACTCCCAACATACTATGTGAAGAATTATAAGAATTATTGATGTGTGAAAAGATACATGAGAATAGACTATGAGGCATCTGTAGAAGACTGGACATATTATTTAGACAGACAGACCTACAAGCACTTGCAGTCACAGAGACAAATGGAGGCAGTGATTTATGCAGCAGTGAACCTCAAGGACTCAGAATACTGAAGGAAGTTGAAGGGATTATTTGTGGTAAGAAAAAGAGGAAAATTGTGGCAAGAAGGAGAGGGAAATTGTGGCAAGAAGGAGAGGGAAATTGTGGCAAGAAGGAGAGGAAAATTGTGACAAGAAGGAGAGGAAAATTGTGACAAGAAGGAGAGGAAAATTGACAAGAAGGAGAGGAAAATTGTGACAAGAAGGAGAGTAAAACTGACAAGAAGGAGAGGAAAATTGTGACAAGAAGGAGAGTAAAACTGACAAGAAGGAGAGGAAAATTGTGACAAGAAGGAGAGGAAAATTGTGACAAGAAGGAGAGGAAAATTGTGACAAGAAGGAGAGGAAAATTGACAAGAAGGAAAGGAAAATTGTGACAAGAAGGAGAGGAAAATTGACAAGAAGGAGAGGAAAATTGTGACAAGAAGGAGAGTAAAACTGACAAGAAGGAGAGGAAAATTGTGACAAGAAGGAGAGTAAAACTGACAAGAAGGAGAGGAAAATTGTGACAAGAAGGAGAGGAAAATTGTGACAAGAAGGAGAGGAAAATTGTGACAAGAAGGAGAGGAAAATTGACAAGAAGGAGAGGAAAATTGTGACAAGAAGGAGAGTAAAACTGACAAGAAGGAGAGGAAAATTGTGACAAGAAGGAGAGTAAAACTGACAAGAAGGAGAGGAAAATTGTGACTAGAAGGAGAGGAAAATTGTGACAAGAAGGAGAGGAAAACTGACAAGAAGGAGAGGAAAATTGTGACAAGAAGGAGAGGAAAATTGTGACAAGAAGGAGAGGAAAATTGTGACAAGAAGGAGAGTAAAACTGACAAGAAGGAGAGTAAAACTGACAAGAAGGAGAGTAAAACTGACAAGAAGGAGAGGAAAATTGTGACAAGAAGGAGAGGAAAATTGTTACAAGAATATTCTTGTATCATGTTTGATACACTTATCATGTCTGTTGTGACTGTTAGATCAGTATTTATTGATCGTTTAATTGCAGGTTCGATCCAACGAAAAGCTAATCAGTTTTGATGTTCGTCATTCCCTGGGGTTTCTTAGTAACCCAAAGAGATTTAACGTGGCTCTCACACGAGCTCAGGCTCTGCTTATCATTGTAGGCAATCCAGTTGTTCTGCGCCAGGTAAGCTAGTTGGGTTCTCCTTAAAACTACGGCCACTTATTATGGCGGCCGAGGGAACGACACAATTGGCGATAGCACTGCTGTCATAATAGGGTTAGGGTTAGTGTAACACATGTAACGTCGAGAACTTACCCATAATGACGGCCGCTATATCTGATAATTTTGACACAGGAGTTGCACATAATGTCCGACAATGTGCTGCTTGTGGCAGTGGCGCCATTGGAATTCTGTTAAATATGACGGCAATAGCGCCCGGCTAGTGCCCAATTGGTGCCGAATTCTGCGTTTCAGTAGCATCCAGACCCCGTCAATCGTTTGGGTGTTTATGTCCTAACCCTAACCCTAACCCTATTATGACAGCAGTGCTATCGCCACTTGTTTCGTTCCCTCTGTTCCACTCCGTAATTGCAATGCGGCCAGGGGACTGAACTCCGGCGTACTCCCCGGGCCGCCATAATAAGTGGCCGTAGTTTTAAGGAGAACCGCTAGTTGTATTTTGATTGTTAATTGTCTTGTTTTTAAATAGTTAGGATGGTATACTGTGGGATTGTGTTGATAATGGTGATTGTCTAATGATTGCTGATTTTCATTAACTATGATTATTAGGGATACATTTTTGCATTTTTGTTTATTTTTTGTAAGTATCCAGAAACCATGAGTTGTAAACACTTTGGCTCGGTACTGTGGAGCTGGCAACTCTTTGGCCTTGATTCCATGATAGATACCGTAAATCTGGGAGAAATGTGGCTTCTCTGCCTATCCCCGGGTGTGAACCCGGACGACAAGGAGTTTGTCACCCGGTCGCCGCGCAGAGGGGTTTAACCAACTGTGCTAGCGAGCCGGGCTTTTGTTTATTTAATTTGCATGATTGTTGATTGTGTCAATTGATCGTATTGTAATGGATGAATGTGTTCTTGTTAATTGATGATATTGTGGTTGTTGATTGTGTTTATTGATCATATTATGATTGTTTATTGTATTTGTATTTATTGATTTTCTGTTTATTATGTTTGTGTTTATTTATAGTCTGTTTATTGTATTTGTGTTTATTGATCGTATTATGATTGTTGAATTGGTTATTGTGTTGTGCCTATGTGGTGATTGTACATTGTTTCATTGATTGTGTTGGTTTTAAATTATACATTTTGTTGTGAATGATGGTTGTGTTTTCATTTACTATTGTTGATTGTGTTATGTAGTACGGAAATTTCGGTCATAGGGGAGAAACTAATGAAGGCCGTTGTGATATGTATAAGGATATACTTCATACCGTAACTCGGGCACCATTCAGCACTCTGCTTGTTTTACAGATCCTCATGCCTGCAACACGTCCCCGTTGTGTGCCGTGTATAATTGCTCATATGAACTTAAACTGAGCTAGTCTAATAGCTTTCACATGTGATGCCTTAGAAGAATACTTGGCAGTGAGTGGCAGCAGGACAAAATTACAAACACTGAGGTATACTGGAAAGAGCAGGTACTACAACTGTCTTTTCCATGCTCAGTCAACGAAGGCTCAGGTGGCTGGGTCACACCTGGAGAATGGAGGATGGCAGAGTCCCTAAGAAAATCCTTTATGGTGAATTAAAGACAGGAAGAAGATATCAAGGCCGTCCTCAACTACGATATAAAGATGTGTGCAAGCGGGACATAAATGATACATGTATTGAGGCGGACTCATGGGAACAAAATACTTATGGACCATGGTGTGTGGAGAGGGTATATCAGGAAGAGAATGAGACTGAAGGAAGAAATGATTGCAGAAAGGATGAGAGCTGAGCATCTGAAAAGAAACGGATTAAACACAAATGTTGTTAACAATGGTCCTGAAATCCCATGCTATCATTGTGGAAGACACGGGCGGGTCTTGCTAGTCACACTCGCTATCGCCATGGGTTGTGAGTCTCATGCCTCCTCATAGCGCAGTATAACACTATGTTCTGGGAAGAATTATGAATGAATGATCTGGCAAGGGATCTCAGAGTTGGTGGCCTCCGGAGATGCAGTGCTCAGTGCCCAGAAATTCTCTGGCTATCCTCAGCCCACCCCCACTGTATGGGTGATAACGTCCATCAAAACTTATTTGGAACATGAGTGAAGCCCACCAGCCAGATATACCGCTAAATGTCAAACCTTGGTCACAATGTCTGTAGAGTGAAAGAACTATAAACTGTTGAAACTCAGCCATGGAACCAAGAAATGGGCTCACATCTTAGATGAGCAACATCTCCTGCGAGTGGTATATTCGTGGCACAATGCTTTCTTCATAGGTCATTTGTCAACCTTCGGATTCATCACCACCATTTTGAGGTTCACCACAACAGTCTATCACTGTCAGTCAGCTGAGTAGGCTCAAAGTCTGCCAGAAACATGTCCTAGGACATAACAGCAAAGTCTTAAATGTCCAACCATCAAAAGTCCTACTTTCTGGTAGAAAGGTTCAGATGTCTGTTACCATTGGCCCCACTCATCAGAGTGTCGAGAACAAACAGGGAAAGCCATGCCTGATGCATACTTATCCACACTGTTATGCCACCTCTGAGAATTGAACCTAGACCACAGTTCTGGCAGGATTATATGTTAGTTGCCCAGCCTTTAAAGGTGTTGCAAACTACCAGCAGAATTTGTTGACTGTTTGTGGTTTTACTAAGCAACTGTACGCTCGGTAGTTTGCCATTTAAAAGCAACATTAGAAAGACAGTCATCACTTTTTGGTCATGTTCTGAGAAGAAGGAAATCAGAACATAGAACATCTGGTGACTACTGGACAGATCTGTGAGAAAAGGAGACGGAGAAAGACAGCATGATACAATTCTTGAAATAGTATCAACACGGATACATATTGGCGATCTCTCTGGCAAACCTCTACACCCCAAGGTAGGAGAGGAGCGACTAAGTAAGACGATCACATATAAACTGCTGATAAGATATCTGGCGATCTCTCAGGCAAACCTCTACACCCCAAGGTAGGAGAGGAGCGACTAAGTAAGACGATCACATATAAACTGCTGATAAGATATCTGGCGATCTCTCTGGCAAACCTCTACAGGTAGAAGAGGGGCGACTAAGTAGGACAATCACATATACACTGCTGATAGAGATGTCTGGCGATCTCTCTGGAAAACCTCTACAGGTAGAAGAGGGGCGACTAAGTAAGACAATCACATATAAACTGCTGATAGAGATGTCTGGTGATCTCTCTGGCAAACCTCTACAGGTAGAAGAGGAGCGACTAAGTAGGACAATCACTTATTCTGTAGAGTTATTGCCCATAACTTTTGGTGTTGGTGAGTTTGGCATTGGGAACTACAGTAGCTTAGCGGTTACATGCACACCTTCTGGTCGGAAGGACTTTGGTTCGATCCGCTTCAACTCAGGTATATTTTGGTCTTGGCTCGCAGGTCGACCTAGCCTAAGGAGAACCAGGTAATGTCCTAGATAAGTGGTTCTCAACCTTCCTAAAGCCGTGACCCTTTAATACAATTCCTCACATTGTGGTTGACCCCTGACCATACAAGTTTTTTCGTTGCTACATCATAACTTCAGTGAATATATGTTTTCCGATTGTCATAAGTGACCCCCGTCAAAGGATCATTCGCAAAGAGGTCATGCCCACATATTGAAAACTGATGCCCTAGATAGTTAAGGTGGCTGACACGAGCTTGACCTAGCCTCAAATGGGAACCAGGTAATGTCCTAGATAGTTAAGATGGCCAGCACGACGTTGACTACATCACCCGTCGAGCGCAGATTGGTCTATAAAAATATTATTTTAGCATCATGGTGGATGCATAACAAAGGTGTTTTACTGACTTTTTAGTTTGCCATTGTTTTTTGATTGGTTGAGTCTTAATATCACTATCGAAATCAGCATAAAATGGTCTGCTGTCAAATCACCAGCAACTGAATTAAGCTGGGTAATTCAGAATTATAAATTTTCCAGAAAAAAATTAGCGAGGGCTCGCTTTCAAATCCAGCTGAGACTGTCAGCAGCACACGGCCAATGTTTGAAACCGGGCAGTTCCCAGGGTTTACCCAGCCTGTGGGTAATGGGTATCAGAGTTAACACTCTGGGGTAAATAGAACAATAAGTGCTCTGCCACCAGTACAGACAGCTAAAAAGACACTTTCCGCTTGTGTCTCCATCCGCACGCAACTCCGTAGCTACTGGTGACAGAGCACTTATTGTTTTATAACCATGTGCAATGACGCTGGTTCACATCTCCTGACTTTACCTTCAGAATTATAAATTCTTCTTGGAACCTCTGATTCACAGGCTGTGACTTACTATATATATATATATATCATCTTATTATGGTTGACATTATTTCAAGAAGATGCTTGGTTCTTTATTTGCAGGACCAAAACTGGAACCTCTTGATTAACTACTGTGTAGACAATGGAGGTTATACAGGGTGTCAGCTGCCTCGTGTGCCCGTTAAAGGCTCTGATGATGAGAAAACATCAGAGGATGGCTTACCCAGAGAGAATATGCACGTATAATTTCATTCATAGGCTGAAAGGTAAAAACATTGCAGCAATGCTGAAGACATTTAAAACGCAATTAGATTCACAGTATCAGTCCAACAAAGAGGCAGGAGAAAACAGATCTTGTCCTCTGTGACCAGACCAGCATTGCAGTGGCCTGTGTTACAGCACCAGTATTGCCCAGGGGATCTGGCCGATGCTCAACGCTCAGGGAAGGACGGGGCGTCTGTACAATTTGACTGTTGCTGGTGAAGATGGGAGCGGAGTGCTTATGGGAATGTCTATAATGCTGTAATGTTGTTTCCTAACCCACTGACTATCTCGATCGCACGTTATGCGGTCCGCTGACTTTTACGCCAGGCTGCCTCGATCGTGCACCCTGCGATGGTAACATTGGACTCTCACCTCCATGTTAGAATACGACTTTTGCGATAAATGTAGTTGAAACCATAAGTCCATTCATTTATTTGTAGGAAACAATTCGGTAGTTCTTAAAGTAAATTTTCCACAAATTGTTTTGGTTAGCTCCCATCTCGATTACATATTAGGCACATTTTTTCATGGAGAATATTTATGATGCAGCGGGATATTGTCTTAAATCAGAAAGTGAAGATGAAGATATTTCTCAACAGTTTGATGACTGTGATTTTGATAATTCTTATGACCTGTCACCAAAAGTATTGTCAAAACTGGAATACGAGGTTTCCCTGACAGCAGAGACATGGCAGTGGGAGGTAGGTGTGTTCTGTTACATTAGTTCTTGTAAACTGTTACATGTATATGCTTCAGGTGTGTACTGTTCGATTCCTCTGTTAGTATAGATTATGTATATAACGGTTCGGTGGCTTAGAGTTTAGTGAAAATCATTTCACAATACATCCCTTGACATTTACCGGAGTGCCATTCCCAGGATGCACGTTTTGGGAAAAGATTGTTTTTGTGGCCGTTTTAGTTTGACTAGTTTGACGGATCAGTCATACTGTAACAGGGGTTCTTGGTGCAGAATGGCAGACAGCCACTGAATTTGCAGACCCTTGGGTCTTTTTGTTAGTATATTGTTGTCACAGAAAAAGAATTTCTTTCAGTCGCTTTTTTTTTTGCATTAGTCTGCAGACACATGATGATGATGTATGACAAGATCATGCAGTTTTTATTCTTGAAATTTGTTCTCCATTCAGTTTGGTGCAAACAATTACAAAATATTAGGAGTTTAAATCAAATACTTGTATTAAATACTTGGCATTTTTAGTAGACACACACACAAAATGTGGTATCTGGTAAATTTAAAGAGTTAACAGGCTTTGTAATGATTGCCTCCACTTCCAGTGTTGGTGCAAGCCTTCACTTCCAGTGTTGGTCCAAGCCTCCACTTCCAGGGCTGGTCCAAGCCTCCACTTCCAGGGCTAGTGCAAGCCTTCACTTCCAGGGCTGGTCCAAGCCTCCACTTCCAGTGTTGGTGCAAGCCTTCACTTCCAGTGTTGGTGCAAGCCTTCACTTCCAGTGTTGGTCCAAGCCTTCACTTCCAGGGCTGGTCCAAGATTCTTGTACAGAGCAATTATTCAGTCTGTTGAGATTAGAAGTACTGCATCGCATCTCTGGTCATTTTGTCCAGATTGATTTGAATACTGTCCTTGTGATTGCCCATATTTTTAGAAACTAAATATGAAGGTTTTTACTTTACTTGTGCAGGCTAATGAAATTACCATAATCATGTTCAGTATCAGTAAGTATGGGAGGGTATGGTTCAGCATTTTAAACAATTACCAAAATATGTCTCTTGTTTTTTATCTTTTGCACCTTTTCACACTTTTCTTTTCTCTGTCATTCTTGCTCGCTTTTTTTTGGTCTCTCTTTCTCTTGCTTTCTCTCTCAGTCTTGTTCTGGTGTCTATTTAATTTCTCTTATTTTTCTTCATCTTTTCATTTGTTGCTGTCACATTTTCTCTCTCACTTTCTCTTGTCATTTCTCTCACATTTTCTCTCTCACTTGTTCTTGTCCTTTCTCTCACATTTTCTCTCTCACTTTTTCTTGTCCTTTCTCTCTCATTTTCTCTTACCCCTTTTCTATATTTACTCTCTTGAACTTTTACGCTTTCCCACTCACCCATTTTTCCCCTCTCTCTTGTTCTTGTTCTTTTTTTTTTTTTTTTTGCACTTTGTTTCATGCTGTCTTATTCCCACTTGCTCTCTCATTATTCTCTATCCTACTCATTCACTCGTCGGCTCTGTGGCGAACGCTTTGTAATGCCCGGTTCGATCCCAGCTGCGGCCCATTTGCCTTGCGTTGGTTTCGACAGTGGTATCAAGAAAGCCGACCGTCCAGAGGCAATGGCAAACTACTGGACGTAAATTTGCCTGGAAAAAACACAACTGCCAGGGGCTGTTGGGGTTGGTTATGCAACATCCTGTAAAGGATACGCAACTAACCTAACTCATTCACTCACTCTTTTTTTGTTCTCTCTCTCATCCTGTCTTACTATCTTTACCGCTGTCTTGTCCGTAACGCACTCACTCTCATACACTCTTATCTAAATGTGTACCGTGAAATTATATCCAGGTGTTTGCCCTATGTGATACATTTCCCACAAGGCCAGATCTGTGCCCAATGTTTCCCCATGCTCATAAATAATGATACAATAGAAGTTTAACAAACACCACAGGAGTGCAGGCACCAAAGATCTCTCACAGCCAGACACAGGCACACAGCAGCCTGCTCCAGGAGCTAGTATTTATTGATCTGTAGGAATATCCAGACCATTAACTTGAGGGATTCCGGTTTTTTTCACAGGACAAAAGAGGATCAGACTGGTTAAATTGAGAGACCAGCACTGGAAAAACTAGGGGGGGGGGGGGGGGGAGAAGGATTCTCGGTAACAGTATTTTATAATTGATGAAATTAAATTAGTATGTGTTTGAGTTGGTTAAAATTACTTGTATTTTAGTTGATTAAAATCACTTATATTTTAGTTGATTAAAATCACTTATATTTTAGTTGGTTAAAATCACTTATATTTTAGTTGGTTAAAATCACTTATATTTTAGTTGGTTAAAATCACTTATATTTTAGTTGGTTAAAATCACTTATATTTTAATTGGTTAAAATTACTTATATTAAAATAACTTATTTCTGAGATGGTTAGAATAATATATAGTTGCAGCTCCCTGGCAGAGCTGGACTTTTTTTTTTTAAATCACCTTGTCTACCAGGTTGGCTTAGCCTCATGTGTGTACCAGGTGCAGTCCTGGGAAGTAAAGGCGGCCGGCGTGATGCTGACCACACCACCCATCTTGTGCCGATTAGTCTATAAAATATAGGACTAGCCCTATACGCCTAAAGCCGTGGAAAAGGGTCCTTTACTTGAAAAAAAATTGTGTAGTTGCAGTAATCAAATTGGGGATTAAAGTTACTTATATTTGAGGTGATTGAAACTGCTTATATTTGAGTTGATTAAAATGATGAATGTTTAAAGTGATTAAAATTGTTTATATCTGAGGAGATAAACTGATCTATATATATATGGGTGCCGACAGCTTATTTGGTGTGTTATTGGTTCCTTGTCTCTCGGGCAGATGCACTCAGACGTTGAAGCAATCAACCCTAATTAGTTGTCTTTTATGACATGTTTGTGAGAATGCAGTGGGTATGTTCTTATTTCATCCAAAATATGGCCCTGGAACCTACACGGGAGACAAATAGATTGATTGATATGTCTGTAGATTAGCAAATAGATAAATAACCAAACAAACTCTGGGTACACCAGACAGAGGAAATACAGATGGGTTGACACATTGGCGTGGAAGGCGACCGGAAGACAGGTGGCTGTGGGGTAACATGATCGCCCGAGTAGCTGGCACAGGCCCGTGGGTTTCAGCAAAACTGGAAGGAACTTAGTGAACATGTTACTGATTTTCTTCGGAAGTCTCGCAAGCCAGTTCTTCTCTTTCAGCAGCTCTCCTCACAGATGTGAAGCTGACATTTTTGTCCAGGGATAACATCCAGATGTGAAGCTGACATTTTTGTCCAGGGATAACATCGAGATGTGAAGCTGACATTTTTGTCCAGGGATAACATCGAGATGTGAAGCTGACATTTTTGTCCAGGGATAACATCCAAATGTGAAGCTGACATTTTTGTCCAGGGATAACATCCAGATGTGAAGCTGACATTTTTGTCCAGGGATAACATCCAGATGTGAAGCTGACATTTTTGTCCAGGGATAACATCCAGATGTGAAGCTGACATTTTTGTCCAGGGATAACATCTCGATGTAAAGGCAGCCGGCGTGATGTTGACCACATAACTCATCTTGTGCCGATTGGTCTATACAAATATAGGTCTATAGAAGAGAAACGTGGCATCAACAACAAAGTGCAGGGCAAGATAAAGGGAACCACGAAGGACCTGCAACTGACATGCGAATCATAGAGCCAGCCCACCTGACGATCTGACCTGAGCGAACGAAACCGAACGCGAAGAAGAAGAATCAAAAGATGCCTTGGAAGTCGCATGGTGAAGAGAGATATAAATCGAGAACCTCTGCATAGGCTGTTAGAGCTTGAAGAGACGCGGATGAGCATCTGCGGTCAACACTGTTGTAATCAAACTCGTATGATCTGGTGTAATCGATCTCGTATCGAAAAATGGTTTTGCTTACACAGAAGAGAAACTCCGGATAATAAGGTTCTCTTGTGGTATTGTAGTAGTGGAATGTTGAATCTGGAAGTTCGTTTATTTGAAGATGGAGAGGGAAAATAAGGCACGTTCTCACACACTGCTCACACTCCGATTTGTTTTCTTCTGCTTCTCTTCGATGCTCGGCTGTCGGGAATCTCTAACATTTTCTGACTCATCACGTTGTCGAACATCTTCTTTTCCGTCTATATTTTGGTCTATCCTTTGATTTCCTTTCTCCTCTTGTCTTTTGATCCCTTTCCTGATTCCATTTTCGTCTTTTTTGGTCGTCTTAGTTCCCTTTATCATTTGATAATTTTCTAGTGTATTATTTTCTGTTTCCTGTCTGTTACTTTCTTTCCTGTGATTGCACCAATTGCCCTGTCATTTTATCGTCATTCCAACGTATCATTTGACCTTTTTTTCTTTTTATCATCTGATCCCACGTCATGTACTTTGATCTACGGTTTCCTTGTATGAGTTCCGTAGCCCATTATATGTGTGCGCCTAAGAATGTAGTTAAAGGGTTCAAAGGCATTGTCTTTGTTTAAAAATATAATAATAATAAAACCGCAGAAAGACGAATAATTATGATATTTTTTTTGAAATCATAGAAAATGTATACACGCATATTTTTCAATGCATGGCTAAAGATTGCCGATTGAACCTCTTTTAACATCTATTAAAAGGATCACCCCCACCCCTTTAAAAAAAACGGGTTGGGGGGGGGGAGATCTTGGGGGGGGGGGGGGTTTTCAAAGAGCCTGAGCCCCTAGGATCTGGTGCATATGGAAGAAGAAATTCGCAGTGATATGAAATATTG
>CAJHNH020005946.1:87500-150000 GCA_905116865.2 Candidula unifasciata | reverse complement strand
AAACCGGCCATATTGAACAAAACGACACAACAGCTGCTCAAATGAAAGGCATTCCATAGGAAAAAAAACAGCTCACAGTGCTGCAACCAAGCACTTAACTCAGTAGCTCAGGCAGCGAAACCGAACACTACCGTCCTTATGTGAAACCTGCATTAGCAAAGCGCTGTCGGTAGCAAAAACAAAACTTCGAAGCTTAACATTCTGCCTAAACTTTCCTCCATTCTGGCCGGAAGTCCAAGTTAGAGTGGTTAGAAGGGACTGTTTAGCCCCTTATACAATTTTGGGGTGGGGAGGGGGTCAGGTTGGGGTGGCTAAGGTACCTAAGCCTCGAGATTCCTGACTTGCAACCTCTGCACAAACATTACACGGTGACCACCATCTGCTTGCATCTGTCACTATTAAAATGTCACTCACTCATTTATGTATGAGTAAACTCTGCGTTCCGTTGTCTGCGTGCCGACACCTCTCAACGATCCATTTGCAGAAATCGATATCTGGCCTCGGCGGCCATTACCCTGCTGGCTGTTTGCAATAGGCACAGTTGACACTTTATGTGTGTGCGTGTGTGAGACGAGTGATGTCCAAATACTAAGTTTACACTAGGTTTCCACTCCCTCCTCTCTTCCAGTGTTGTACTCTTTAGGATTAACAAATGACAGATGCAAGAATAATAAACTCGGTTTTCTTTTCTGACGGTAAGCAGCACCGACACCTATTATGTTTTGCCCAGCCTGACTTAGTATAGGTGGCAGTTGTGATGCTGTCCAGATCACTCAGACAGTAACGATTGGTCGGTACAATTAGGTCTAGCCCTATATGCCCAATGCGCCTTAAGGTGGGGGAAAGTGTCCTTGACTTCATTTACTGACTGTATTGGACGTTTTGTGGCGAGTCTCGCTAAGGGCTCTGAACACATCTGCCTTGTCATGTATCAATTCCCCATCCAGCGGTGCAAATCCAGTAGATCTGTCTGCCTGTTCATATCCCGCCACGCCAACATAGCCTGGAGAAAAGTATGCTCACTACCCGTGGCGTTGCAAGTGTGGCTTACCCCTCTGCTCGAAGCAACCGTGTCTTCACCTTTTCCAGCATTCTCTCTGGGTCCGTTACAATTACGACATGTGTATGCATCTTTTCCTTTAGCCACCAGAGAGTTGCAGTGACCGCCTCCACCTCCATTCTCATGCTAGATGTGGTATCATATGCCAGGATGTCCTGCACAAAAGTTTTTCCATTGGCTTTCGCTACGAACCCCTAGGTACTTCTCTTCCCTCTCAATACAGAACCATCTGTGTAGATAATCATATCATCAGGATTAGAATTGTAGTGACTCTACTGTTGGACTTCCACCTCAGTGGCTCCCCACTCTCTGCACTATCGGCCTAATGTGATCAAGACCCTACATAGGTCAGACTTGTCCTCTGGTACTCTGGCCCACTCCTCTCCTCGCCCAATGTTCTTCAGCAAGCATACTTGTCTTATTGTGTCTTCTGCTTGAGCCATCCATGATTTTCCACTTTTCAGCTTCTGACGCTAAGCTGCATCCAAAGCTCCATACAAAGGGTGCTCTTTATCTGCAGCTACTTTGAGATATAGCTTAGCCTGCAGCAACTTTCGCCTATCTGCAATAGTCGGCAATGCAAGGATGTATTGTACGTACACAACTGGGGTGTCTCTTGTACATTCCAGAATCATAGCTTCTTTCTGTATGCGCTTGAGTTTTACTAGTTGACTCTTCGAGACAGCGATCAAACCCAGTCCATAATTAATCAGTGAGATGATTAAGTGCTAATAAAGTGTGAACAGCATTCTCTGCTCCATGTCCATTGCTAGCATAATCTTTAGCTCATTAAGACCTTTTTGACACAACCTCTTCTACGTAGTTCCTTGAAAGAAAGGCTTCGGTCAAAGGTGATTCACAGGAACCGCAGTCTGCTGTCTTTCTTGATGTCCCTGCCATATGAAGCAGAAGAAGAAGAAGAAGGCGTCAAAATAGATGTCATGGAGACCCAGGGCTGTAGTGGCTAAGACTTTCGGGCAGTGGAGCTCACCAGCTGTTCCCCTTTGAGAGTCTCTGGGTTAAGCCTTAAAGGTGAAAAGGGCGCACTCAGCTGGTAAGTCCTTTGACCTGGTACACCTTTCTACAGTCAAGACCGTTGTACGTAACCTTCACGAGGTGACCCCGTTAACCAAGACGCCGCGGTCACGGACAAAACACAACGGATCTACAGGAAACAACTTCGATTTTTAAAAAAAAAACCAAGCCCCAAGTGGATCTATGTGCTGAGGGGCTGAATGGCTGTGGGATAGTCAGCCATGAACGTCTGTTCAGCAGGAGGGGTGGCGCCAGGCGTGTGAACTTCATAGGGACATCCATTTCTTCTTCCCTAGCAGGCAGGCTCTACTGGGGTGACCGGCTACTTCGTGCTTCATAACAGTTCTATCATTTGGATTGTTCATTTCATAAGAATTGTGGCCGGAGCTACGGAGCACGTGCTCTGCGCATGACGTCATCTTCAACGAGCAGAGAGAGAGAGAGAGAGAGAGAGAGAGAGAGAGAGAGAGAGAGTGAAGAAGAAGAAGACGAAGAAGAAGAAGAAGGAGGAGGAAACGAAGAATAAGAAGACACAAATCTCGGAAGCCCCAATCAACTGTATAACACAGGTACATCGAAACACCCAGATGTTTTGAAAGGGACGCGTGCTTGGAGGCAATTTATCACAAACATCAGAAAAAGGCAGTCATCTTTTTTGTTCATGTTAAGAGAAGAGGGAAAATGGAGCATATTTTGACCACAGGAAAAATCTATGTAAAGAGAGACAGAGGAAGACAACAGGAGAAGATTCTTGGCAGCTTTTTGTCGTCAGTTAGAGTTTGTAATATTTAACAAACAAACAAAAATATCTCATGTCGTGGCGTAGAGTGCTGTGCGGTGAGGACAAAGATGAATCTGGAATTGTTTCTTATCCCTGGCCCTGCAGGAAATGCAATCTCAATCTTTGTCGTGGTACACAGGTGCACATGTCGCAATGCTGCCCGGGCATCAATAAATAACTTTTATATCACAGAACTTGATGGGGTCATGGTACTTTTAGTCGATTCCATCTCGTTGGCCTCAAGATTTCGTGGGAATTCCTAATAATTTTCGGTTAGATTCACGTTTGTCTCCCCAAAAAAGAGTTGATCACTTTTCATTCACAAGTTTGTTTGACTGGTTAACTTTCCTGAAGGTTACGGGTGTGTCCCGCTCTATTGTTTGCTTTCTGTGATGTTTTGCATTTATGTTTTCATTTCGAGGAAGAGAATGCCTGTGACATAGGTTGCAGCACTCTCCAGGAGGTTGTGTTAGGACCAGTTTGTCCATATTTTAGTTTTAGGCGTGCTGAAATATACAACACGCGATTTCAATGGCATTGAGAAACACTTCCGTAACCTTGTGCCAAGGTGACAGGTTTAGGAACTACCAGTCAGAAGTGAGCTAGTGTGTATATGGGCGGGGAGAGGAGAGACCAACGTTACTTTTACCGGATTTTCCAGGACAGTCCATGTTATAGGGGGGTTATAGTTAGAGCTAGTGTTAAATGAATAGCTACTACTACTTAACCCTACCCAAGTTTCCCCCACACTATGAGACATTCTGGGGATTTCCTTACTAAATCTCTAAGCCGACTAGATGGGGTAGTCTAAAACTGAAGTACTGGGTCGGTGTACTTTAGCAAGACCCATTACAGACAAGATCATCGAAACTCCCCAAATACATGGTTGACATTACATTAATGAATGTCGTTGGATACGTCCCTTCCAAAAGCCATATGTGATAATACTCTCCCTTGTCTAAGGGTTGACGTTTTCTGCTTAGATGGGACACGGGAGTTTTTCCCGGTCCACGCCAGAGTTAATTTGTCATCACTTTGTGTTTGGAGTGAAATGCCATTACGGTCGTTTTGTTTTCAAAGCAAATGATACTTTCCTGTTGTCTAGGATTGCGGTCGGCGGGACTACCACCTTACGGATGTATTAACCCCTGGAATCCTCGTTCAACGGCACAGGAGTATTATTGGGGCAGTATAGTATTTGGGCCTGTCTCCTTTAA
Organism: Candidula unifasciata; assembly: GCA_905116865.2. Lineage (NCBI taxonomy): Eukaryota > Metazoa > Mollusca > Gastropoda > Stylommatophora > Geomitridae > Candidula > Candidula unifasciata. The sequence goes on along the minus strand of CAJHNH020005946.1, from coordinate 145,907 downwards.
TGGCATCAACACTACAGGAGTCCCTTTCAGAGCTCTTGGTGGTGTGCAATGCTCAGTCATTTTATAAGGCCCAAATAACCTAGTCACAATTATAACCTAGATCTCCCACATCATGGATGCTGGTAGAACGTGACTGTTTTTCCCCCTCCAGCAAATAGACGGACTGACAGCAGTTATACAGAAACTTCAGGACTAGACGTAGACAGACAGACAGTAGTGAAGAGTAGACTTCTTCTTCTTCTTCTTGTTCACCGGCTGTGAATTCCGGCGGTAAGTCGCGGTTGTTCGTCCAAAAAGGACTTTTGGCTTTTACCTTGACCTGAGTTTTGCGTGTACATCCGTTTTACTGGCTTATTTGTTTGCAGTACTCGTTCCCCGCCTCTCCGGCAGATGTACTCCGACTTCGGAGGAAGACGTCAAGCCTATTTCTAGGTTGACTGTGGCCATTGTTTTGTGTGGGTCGAGATGTTACCTTATTTGTGTGGTGTCCTCTTTGACTTTTGACAAGTGTGGCCCCCGGCATGTCGTCCTTAAGGCAGCTCTAGTAGAGTTTTCAGCCCTCAAGGGAAGGCAGGGGCAGATCATGTGCATTCCCCCCCATCCAAGGAGGCTTCCATAAATGCAGAGCCGACACATGATGCTCTGGTTCTGGGCTCACCCAAGGAATCGTCACGTCCTGCCCATGACTGCTTAACCTCACAACCGTGTATTGAGCTTCCCGCGCTACAAGGCTGCGCTCTCCGGAGATCAGCCGGGAGCAGCCCGCAGGTCTAGGACGTTTGTGGCCACACAAATAGGTACATTCTTTTTCATCTTACGTTAGACACCTTTAACGTTGTTTCAGCTGTGCCCTTAGCACAACAGAATGGGGCAGCAAAATGCGTCAGGCGTGGCTTCACCTGTTTGGTCCCAACACTCGGGCGAGTTGGACCAGTGGATAAGGACATTCAGACTTTTCCTAATCGGTACGAATTATGATCGTCGGACTTTGAGCTTGCATGTGTGCCGTGGGGTGTAAATTTGTCGGACATTGTTTTCATGCCAGCATATGAATAGTTGCTGCCATGGTGTACCTCAGCGCGGTGACGACGACACTGAGGATTGACAGAGGATGTACGTAGGTAGGATCTTGTTGCGAGGAGTCGCCCACAAGAGATGTTACTCGTCTTGGCTGCGGGTAAATCTCTCGGTCAGGGTTGAGTCTCAGCAGCACAGTTTTCCATACGCTCCCGAATTTTAACCAAGAGTTGTCATTTGATGGTACATTTAGCAAGCAGTCCTTGAGTTTTGTTACTTTTCACCCATGCGTTTGGGGGCGGGCTGGTGAGAGCCAGAAAGGACTCTACACCTCTGGGGGCCGCCAGCTCCGAGATCCCCTGCCAACTCTGTTAATGCTCATTTGAGACATTATCCGTGGCGCACGACGGGGACGTGCAACAGGAGTCTTGCATGAGGTTCCGTAAAACCAGAACAGTGAAGGACTGGCGCCCGAGTGGGGTACGGAATATCTCCTTATACACATCACATCAGACTTAACTTCCCCTCATGCCTGTGACCGAAATCACCGCGCCACGTGAAGAGTAGACAGGCAGGCAGTAGTGAAGAGTAGACAGGCAGACAGTAGTGAAGAGTAGACAGGCAGACAGTAGTAAAGAGTAGACAGACAGACAGTAGTGAAGAGTAGACAGGCAGACAGTAGTGAAGAGTAGACAGACAGACAGTAGTGAAGAGTAGACAGACAGACAGACAGTAGTGAAGAGTAGACAGGCAGACAGTAGTGAAGAGTAGACAGACAGACAGTAGTGAAGAGTAGACATGCAGACAGTAGTGAAGAGTAGACAGGCAGACAGTAGTGAAGAGTAGACAGGCAGACAGTAGTGAAGAGTAGACAGGCAGACAGTGGTGAAGAGTAGACAGGCAGACAGTAGTAAAGAGTAGACAGATAGACAGTAGTGAAGAGTAGACAGGCAGACAGTAGTGAAGAGTAGACAGGCAGACAGTAGTGAAGAGTAGACAGGCAGACAGTAGTGAAGAGTAGACAGTCAGACAGTAGTTAAGAGTAGACAGGCAGACAGTAGTGAAGAGTAAACAGGCAGACAGTAGTGAAGAGTAGACAGGCAGACAGTAGTGAAGAGTAGACAGGCAGACAGTAGTGAAGAGTAGACAGACAGACAGTAGTGAGGAGTAGACAGGCAGACAGTAGTGAAGAGTAGACAAGCAGACAGTAGTGAAGAGTAGACAGACAGACAGTAGTGAAGAGTAGACAGACAGACAGTAGTGAAAAGTAGACAGACAGACAGTAGTGAGGAGTAGACAGGCAGACAGTAGTGAAGAGTAGACAAGCAGACAGTAGTGAAGATCCTAGGATGCAAGGAGCCAGAACCCCTTACTATTGCTGCTGCTGCTGCTGCTACTACTTTTATTATTACAACTACTGCTATTACTATTTGTCAGCGTCTATGGTTTAGGCGGTGCGAACGCGCTTTGTAATGCTGGGGTGCCGGGTTCGATTCCTGCTGCGGACGATTTGTCTTGCACTGGTTTCGACAGTGTTACCGAGAGCTGACCGTTTAGTAGCAATGGCAAACTACTAAACGTAAAATTTGTCTAAAAAAACTACAGCAGTCAAAAAATGATAGAGTTGGTTCTGTAACGTCCTGTAAAGGATACGCAACTAACTACCTATCACTACTACCATTACTACTACTACTACTACTACTACTACTACTACTACTACTACTACTACTACTACTACTACTACTACTACTACTACTACTACTACTACTACTACTACTACTACTACAATAACAACTATTTTGCTACTACTACTACTACTACTACTACTACTACTACTACTACTACTACTACTACTACTACTACTACTACTACTATCATTACTACTACTACTAGTAGTAATACTACTGCTACTACTATTTTTATTACTACTACTACTACTACTACTACTACTACTACTACTACTACTACTACTACTACTACTACTACAACTACTAATACTACTACCACTACTACTACTACTACTACTACTACTACTACTACTACTCATATTATTATGACTAATACTACTGCTGCTGCTACTACTACTATTTTTAATACTATTACTACAACTACTGCTGCTGCTGCTACTACTACTACTACTATTTCTACTACTACTACTACTACTACTACTACTACTACTACTACTACTACTACTACTACTACTACTACTACTACTACTTCTACTACTACTACTACCACCCCTACTACTACTACTACTACTACTACTACTACTACTACTACTACTACTACTACTACTACTACTACAACTACTAATACTACTACCACTACTACTACTACTACTACTACTACTACTACTACTACTACTACTACTACTACTACTACTACTACTACTACTACTACTACTACTACTACTACCTAACTACTACTACTACTACTACTACTACTACTACTACTACTACTACTACTACTACTACTACTACCACTACTACTACTACTACTACTACTACTACTACTACTACTACTACTACTACTACTACTACTACTACTACTACTACTACTACTACTACTACTATTTTTAATACTATTACTACAACTACTGCTGCTGCTACTACTACTACTATTTCTACTACTACTACTACTACTACTACTACTACTACTACTACTACTACTACTACTACTACTACTACTACTACTACTACTACTACTACTACCACCCCTACTACTACTACTACTACTCATATTATTATGACTAATACTACTGCTGCTGCTACTACTACTATTTTTAATACTATTACTACAACTACTGCTGCTGCTACTACTACTACTATTTCTACTACTACTACCACTACTACTACTACTACTACTACTACTACTACTACTACTACTACTACTACTACTACTACTACTACTACCACCACCACCACCACCACCACTATTTTTATTACTATTACTACTGCTACTACTACTACTACTACTACTACTACTACTACTACTACTACTACTACCACTACTACTACTACTACTACTACTACTTTGGTTTGGTTTGAACAACGCATCAACATCATGGCAGACGAATAGTAACCCATAAGTGCTCAGTTCTACTTCTAACTCATGCCTCAGTCCGAAGAATCTCAGCGCAACTATTACTACTGTTACTTTTTTACTAATACTTTTACTACTAATACTACTTGTCTCACACCTACTTTATTATTTACTTACTCTGGCTTGTTAGGTTGGCCAGCTGACAGACTCAAATACCCTAGAACACACTTAAAACACACGCCTACATAAACTTTATTGTACAAAGAACAATTCAACCTAAAGCAAGCCGGCTCTCCTTTCACCTTTGGCCGCATTGCAAACAAGGAGCGGAGAAGTCACGAATCAAATGACATACTTACCTATCATCATACGGTTGCGTGTAGGGTTGCGTAGGCATCATATCCCAGATTTCCCCGCAGCGTCAAAAAAAAAAAAAAAACCAGATCTGGGGGACACAACCAAGCATTGGCAGCCCTGATGTCGACCTCACTGCCTTCTTTGATTCGTGACTTTTCCGCTCCTTGTTTGCAATGCGGCCAAGGGAGAGAACTCCCACTAAGCCGACCTAAGCCGTCCAGCTACCGTCCAAAGGTGAAAGGAGAGTCGCAAGCCTCAACGGAATGGACGAACTTTGATCCAAGACGTCGGCGGTGGTGGTAGCTTTTATTTTCACTAATCCACGCCTAGCCGTCCGTATGGATATTCCAAGTACTCGATTCCACCTCACCATCGCACAGCACTAACTAAGCTGCCGTCCTCGCCACGTGAGACTCAGTGGCACGCGTAAGGTAAGTTGTCTAGGTATGAGTGGGCACTGTTAACGCCACCAACAATGCATGTCAACATTAACTACTTGCTTAACAGATTCTGCATGAAAACTTCTACAACGCAAGAAAATTTACAGATAAACAGAACACCGTATGAAAACACTATATCTAAAGCCTAACCACAAATACGTTTCTTGCCAATCGTCACTATAATAAACGAGTCTTCTGATAGAAGAAACAGGTACAGTCGCAGTCCCACAAACGTTTAGTCCAAGTCCTATACACGTCTCTTCCCGAACAACCTCTGACCTTGACTTCTATTTCTCTCCAGGGTTCATCTCTGACACACTGTACCTCGTGTTACTTGTCGAGCGTAGGGCTTAGCCCAACTCAGCCGACACAGTTTATTCCGTGGTCGAACTGTCCGGTCTCGCTCTGAGTTTGTCTGAGGGTCAATTCGTTCGGCCATATGATTCATCATCATCACACCTACTCATCCCGTAACTGAACAGGCCTCTGGCACTACTATTACTACTACTACCACCACCACCACTACTATCTTTACCACTACTACTTTATCTACTACTACTACTACTACTACTACTACTACTACTACTACTACTACTACTACTTTTACTACTACTGCTGCTGCGACTACTACTACTACTACTACTACTACTATTACTACTACTACTACTACTACTACTACTACTACTACTACTACTACTTTTACTACTACTGATGCTGCGACTACTACTACTACTACTACTACTACTACTACTACTACTACTACTACTACTACTACTACTTTTACTACTACTGCTGCTGCGACTACTACTACTACTACTACTACTACTACTACTACTACTACTACTACTACTACTACTACTACCACCACCACAACTACTATCTTTACCACTACTACTTTTACTACTACTACTACTACTACTACTACTACTACTACTACTACTACTACTACTACTACTACTACTGCTACTTTTACTACTACTGATGCTGCGACTACTACTACTACTACTACTACTACTACTACTACTACTACTACTACTACTACTACTACTACTACTACTACTTTTACTACTACTGCTGCTGCGACTACTACTACTACTACTACGACTACTACTACTACTACTACTTTTACTACTACTGCTGCTGCGACTACTACTACTACTACTACTACTACTACTACTACTACTACTTTTACTACTACTGTTGCTGCGACTACTACTACTACTACTACTACTACTACTACTACTTTTACTACTACTGCTGCTGCGACTACTACAACAACAACTACTACTACTACTACTACTACTACTACTACTACTACTACAATTGGGAATTGGTATTTATATACAACTGAACCCCCCCCCCCCCCCCCCCCACACTTACTAGGATGTAAGATGACAAAGTCGCCCAGTGGTTTCTTTCCTGCCAGGATGTGCCGTGAATACAGAAATATTTGACTGTTGTGCAGCTGATCTTTACAAACCAAACGAACCCGAGTTTGAATCCACGGAGACAGGGAAAACACTTCTGCTTCTTTTCTGAAGACTCTCTTCTCTAGGGATCGTGGCATCCATAGTCTGGCTAATTTCCGCTGATCTTTTAGCCTGCCCAGTTAATTCATTCCGAAATCCTGATGGGAGTATTGTCTATGTCTAAAAAAACATAATGACCTGCTGGAGAGGGGAGGGGGGGGGGGGAGGGCTTGGCTTAAGACTGTTGACATTAGTAAAGCCCGTTGAGCAAACCTGACAACCTATTATCTGTTCCAAAAAGCATTCCTAACTTTAAAATCCCGTAACTCAGTAACCGTTCCGTGTAAGTTGTTACAAAAGTTACCATACAATCACGTCCTTGTAAGAAAAAAGACACCTATTCAATGTAAACAGTCAACATGCTTACAGTTTAACTGAGTAACGGGAACTTGTTAAAACATCATATTACTCAGGTTTCAGAGGGTTTACACTCTCAGGTGGTTATCTCCAGCATTAGTGTCCTGTGGGTTGCACTTTTGTCATTGTATGCTGGATACGCTATCAAAATGATCTCCACGCATTGCCGTACACGTGAACTGATTTTCAAACAATCTCTATGGGTGTGTCAGTTACTGTATTGTTGTCTGCTAAAGTAGGAAGACAGCACACGATCAAGTAACCTGTATATGATTCACTTTCCAAACTGTTGTACCCAATTTACACACAAACTGTCAGGAAAACTCAACTACCTGTTGCCGCCATATATGCACATGTTATTTCACAACGACTTTCGGGTACACACAAACACGAACATAAAAATAATGCAAGCGAAGTAATCATACACATCACTGGCTAATCATGAAATGAATGTCCCACACTTCGCTCCCTCAAACCGGTATAGCGGCGCTGTCACGGACAGCTTACACTAGCTGTCGCTACACACTGAGCTGACCGCTACAGTGCCTAGGTCTCCAGCTACCCTCACTTCAGGGCTAGCTGTAAGGATGAAGAGGTTACTTCTCCTACTCAACTTGACCTCCGTCGCTCGATACATAGCAGACAGTCACATAGGCTGACTGGAAAACTTGACAATACTTAATCTCCAAAATGTGCACACAGCACAGCAGTCTGGTTGAAGGAACCCCGATGACAGGCAGGATTCCCAGCTCTGGGTCCCCTTCAGCACACAGCTGTCGCTGACATCTCTGCTGTCTTGTTTCACCAGTGATCACTACCGCCACACTGCGATACGTAGTCAGCCAAGACAGCTTCTTCTTGTAGTAGTCCAACTCTCTTGGCCCAGCTCTGCCAGCTGGACCTCTTCCTTTGACTGCACTCTCGACTGTCCTCTAGACCGGTCTCTCACTAGCGCTTCGCTTTGAAAGTTCTCAGCCTTCACCTGACAACCACACCAAATGGAAAAATGCTGTAGCAGTGTTCCAGAGAACTAAACTTGGAGAAAAATGGAAAAGCTGGAGAAATAAAACAGCAGCTCTAAACCTTGATAAAGATGGCAAGAAACTCTGGAGATTAACCAAATCACTCAATGAAGAGAGTTTCTCTCCTAGACAAACAATCACACTAAGTGATGGTGACAAAATCTTCAGAGGAAAACAAGCTGCAGATTTGTTTGCCAGAAAGAAGTGTTGAAAGCAACCTGACCCTTAATGAGGACCACCAGAGAGAAATAAGGAAAGAAATACAAACAAATAAGAGACAGACAGATACTCCTGCCTCTATGAGGGAGCCATTTACCATGGGTGAACTACAAAATGCCATCTCCAGGCTTTAGTTAAAAACGTCTACAGGTCCAGATGAAATCAGCAACGAAATGCTGATCAACCTGAGCTCATCTGCTAAAGTAAAGCTGCTGGAAATTTTCAACATCAGCTGGGAGAAAGGTTTAGTGCCTCAAGTATGAAGAGAAGCCATCACAATACCCATTTTAAAAAAAAAAGGAAAGATTAAGACCCAGGCTTCCAGCTATCGCCCAATTAGTCCCACGAGCTGTGTAGGAAAGACATTGGAAAGAATTGTAAATTCAAGACTGAAATGGCACTTAGAAACTTAGCAGATCTTGGTGCCAGAGCAGGCTGGATTTAGGGAATGTCACAGCATAGAAGACCAAGTCACCTACCTGTCACAAGCTGTAGAGGATGCCTTCCAAGAGAAGAAAAAGGTCCTGGCGGTATGGGTTGACTTCAAACAAGCTTTTGACAAAGTCTGGAAAGATGGTCTCATTGCAAAACTGAAGAGAAATGGAATCCAAGGAAACATGCTAAAACGGATCCAATCCTTCTTACACAGCAGGAGAACTAGAGTCAGTCTTGATGGCCAGCAGAGCAGAAAAGTTTTACTTCGGCAAGGAGTACCACAGGGAGGAGTTATCTCTTCAACACTCTTTCTCGTTTATATAAATGATCTGGTGAAAGACCTCCCTACAGGAGTAAAAGCTGCCCTGTATGCAGATGATCTGGCACTCTGGTGTACTGATGAACACACCACAGTGGCAAATATAAGAATGCAGCGAGCAACAGATCTCTTGATGACATGGGCAGAAAAATGGCATGTTGCCATCAACACAGACAAAACATCCACAACGCTTTTCTCTCTTCCCCCCAGGGACAAAGCTGCTAGTATTCACCTAGGAACATCATTGCTAAAGGAAGAAAGCTTCCCCACGTATCTTGGAGTAACATTTGATAAAAGGCTCACTTGGAGCAAACATATAGAAAATGTAGAAGGGAAGGCCAGGAGACTAGGCCTACTTAGAAAACTGGCAGGTACAGGATGGGGAGCGAATGGAAAAACCCTAAAGAAAGTTTATAATGGAGCGATAAGACCCCACTTAGAGTTTGGTGCAACAGCAAGGTCAACAGCTGCTAATTCCCATCTACAATCGTTAGGCAGAGTGCAAAATCAAGCCCTTAGACTCATCACAGGATCCATGAAAACTGCAGCAATCCTGGAGATGCAGAAAATAACTGCAATGCAGACACTGTCCTATAGAAGAGACACTAAAACTATGATCCAGATGGAGAAGTTTAATAGTATGCAGTCACACCCAATGAATGGAAGGTTAGATGATCTGGCATTGGGGCGTTTCAAACGTAGCAGCTTCGTCCATCGGGGGAAAAGACTAAGAAGACAGTATCAAGCTGATCTACCTATTAGAACAACACCGCTGAAACCTACCCTATACCTTGTACCCTGGGAGCAAGTCAGTGATACATACAGATAATGGCTTCGGTCAATGGATTCACAACTGGAGATGAGTCCAATGATCTTCCAAAACGAACAGCTGCTCTTAGCATGATTCACGAAAACTATCCCGAACAGTCATGGATACATGTTTACACAGATGTATCAGCAACTAGTGCGGTTAAAAATGGGGGTGCTGGAGTCTTTATTACATACCCAGGCAACCATCGCCACACAAAGTGTATACCCAATGGTAAATTCTGTTCCAACTACACAGCAGAGATCGTAGCACTAGTGCAGGCTGCCGAAATGTTACACAACACCAATTCTGACGGCCACCAAGTGGTCATCTTCACAGATGCACTATCGGTGCTTCAAGCCCCCAAAAGAGGCAAACTCCCTCACCTGAGATCTGAACTTGGCAAGGTGGCTGCCCAAAAGTGTACTGTACTCCCATTGTGGTATACCAGGAAACGAAACCGCAGATAAACTTGCTAAGAAAGGGGCAGAATGTGACCAGGAAGAGAATGCAGTAACATACTATGAGAAGAAAAGGGCCATTCAGGCTATTAGAAGTGAACAGAGTCTGGCCAGAGATGACTACCACTTACTTGACCGGCATAACAAACTTAACCAGCATATGCACAGGCTTCGTCTAAGTAGTTCACCATTGTGCCCTTGTGGGCTATGTGTGCAGACTACAGAACATGTCCTGCAAGACTGTCCCTTGTTCAGCCCATTAAGAAAAGAATACTGGCCCAGTGAGTCATCACTGTACACAAAGTTGTATGGGACTAAAAACGAACTCATAAAAACAGTCAAGTTTATCACAAGAACCTGTCTGTCGGTGTAAATCAGAAAGTGAACACAAGAAGAAGAAGAAGCAGTAGAATATGCTAAACTTGTTTTAAATCAATATATTCTAGGCTTAGGTAAATGTAATAAATTTAGCCTCTTGCTGTTCGTAGGATTGGATTGGATTTTTTACCCCACCAGGACATCACACAAGCGATAAACACCTGATGATACAAAGTGCCACCATGCGGATGAAGATCACCGTGGAGAGGTCCCAGAAACCGCGTTCAGACATTTGGCCATAATGATGACCTGCCTATATTGCGGCCCCTGGCAAAAGCCAGAGTGGGGCTTCAAATAACAAAAAATAACGTCCTAAGAAGGACGAAAAGCAGTAATAATTTGCTGTTCGTATGATAAGATTTAATCAACTGGAAAAGGTAGTTTGGAGTATTTTGAGATACAATTTTATAAATAAATTTAGCTTTGTTAAAAATTAAACGTTTACTCAGTGGCAGAAGTCTTAGACGGCTATAGAGATTATTTTTGTCGGTATATTTTCTATCTGAAACCATGCGTAAAGCACGATTTTGAAGGGAACTTAGTCTTTTAACATTAGATTTAGCACAACCATCCCACACCGTGGAGCAATAGTCGACATGTGTTTGGATGTAGGAAGCGTAACAAATTTTTCGAGTATCTTTATCCAGGAAGTGCTGAATTTTGGCAAGCTGATTAACTTTTTGTGCATTTTTTTTTTTTTTTTTTAGTTATGAAACAAACATAAGAATTCTAAGCTAAATGATTGTCAGTTGTAAGGCCTAATGTTTTATGCTCAGTTACATTAACAACAGGTAATTGATCTATGTAAAGCTCAAGTGGTGCTTGTGCAATGCCAATGTTTGTAACTTTTGTCTTGTTGTTATAAGCATAGATTTTGTTTTATTTATGTTAATTTTCATGCGATTGCTATTGTTCCATTTAATAAGATTATCTACCTTTTTCTGTAAAGAACTTTCTAACTCATTACAATTCTTGTGACTAGTATAGATTGTACAGTCATCAACAAACAGATCACGTGTTACACTGAGATGTAATGGAAGGTCGTTAATATACGTGGCAAAAAGAAGTGGACATAGAATCAATCCGTGGGGCACGCCTAAATTTAACTGAGTGGATTTTGACAGAAAGTCATCGTAGGACACTGTTTACTGTCTATCATATAAAAATGACCGCATTATTTTGACCAAGTTATCATTAGTTTTTAAGGTATTTAATATGTTAATGAGAATATCATGATCTACTATATCGAAGGCTTTCTTAAAGTCAACAAACACTGACCCACAAATGTTACACTGTTGATATTGAAATGCCAGTTGTCAGTCATTTTTGTCAATGCGGTATGGCAAGAATGCTTGGGTCTGAAGCCTGATTGACTATTGATTATTAAGTTACTTTTAGTTAAATGCCGCAATGTTATTTTGTATAAGTGTTTCTCTAACGCTTTTGACAGTGACGAGAGGAGAGAAATGGGTCTATAATTACTTGGAGAGTTTTACGACTGCTGAGCCAGGTTTGAGCAGAGGATATACTTTGGTAGCTTTTAATGCTGATGGAAAATAGTTTTTAGTAAGACATTGATTGTATAGAAACGTTAAGGAATGGCTAATAACTGGTGCAGCACATCTAAGAATTCTATTACTGACTCCCCACAATACAATGTGCCAACTCTTTTAGCGGACGCCGAGAAGAAGAAGAAGTAGGGGACAGTTTCTGAAAACTGATGGCCTCTATGTACTTTTATCTGTGGACACAAAAGTAGAACACACATATAAGTGGACCAAGAGGTGAGAAAAAGACGCTGACGTTGGATAGGACACACACTGATAAAACAGGAGAACAGCATAACTAGAATGTCTTTGCATTGGAACACACAAGGGCATAGGAATAAAGGAAGGCCAAAAAACACACGGAGAAGAGAGCTGGAGAATGAGGTTAGAAAGATTGGGAGGACATGGGGAGAGCTCCATGCAATGGCGAAGGAAAGAACGACCTGTCGTGAGTTGGTTGAGGGCCTATCCTCCATTGGGGAATAGAGAGGCAGAAAAAGAAGAAGAAGAAGGAATTATATTCCAATGTGATTTCCCCCAAAACAGCGTTCGTACAGCGCGCCAGTTTATGATCTGAGAGAGAGAGGGGAAGTAAAGATCAGCAATACAATCCCCGTTAGAATGCGATTTGGTACCTGGTTGAGTGGCCAGTCCTTTCTTCTTCTTCTTATAGTCCATGTCGGGTTGTGTTGGTAGTCATGTCTATCCATAGCCTTCAGTCTCGCCTACATTTAATCAATTCTGACACAGAGAAGATTCCATATCCAAAACTGTGAGGCGTTGGTATAGTCCGTTCCAAAAGTTGTGCTCAAATTTCCCGCCATCACAAATTTTTCCAATTTACTCCTTCGGCTGACGTGACCAAATCATGTAGATTGTTTTTTAAGTCTCTTTCACGATGATTAATATAGACAGACTTAACCGGTTAGGATAAACAGGTAAGTCATTTAAGCGAGGTAAGCTAGTAACGAGGAGTAATACAGACACCTAATATACTCACATGTACCTCAAAGACAAACAAGTAGTGAGTAAATTGACAGATAGTTATTAAAGAGACAAACAGCTCATAATCAGACACACATCTGTAAAAGAAACAGACAATACATGGTCCGGCAATTAAGTAATCAGACTAATTCCATAAAAATTAAAATAATCAACAGTTGAAGATGAAACCTCTATTTTATTCGAAGTAAGCCACGTGTGCATTAATACAGCGAAAGGCGAGATCTAAGAAACTCTGGAACGACCTCTGTAGTTCTTCTATTGTTATGGCTCTCAGAGTCCATGTTAAGACCCTTTGGATGTCATCAGTTTCAAAGAAGTTACTTTGAAAGGTAACTTTAATTTTGAGAATTGAAAATAATCACAAGGAGACAATTCTTGTAAATAGGGTGGATGGTTGAGAACACACACTTGTTTTGAGGCCCACAATTCCTGTACAACTACCGCCCAGTGAGCCGATGCATTGTATTGAACAAGAAAAAAACTGCCAGCTGTCAAAAACTCAGATCGGATTTGGAGAATCCTTATCCATAGACGTTTCAAAATAAACTGGCTGTGACAGTCTGTTCCTCTGGGATATATTCTTTGTGAATAACTTCTTTGCTGTCGTAGAAGCACACCAGTTCTGTCTTCATTTTCGACTCCTGAAGAAGGATTTTTTGCCTTTTGGTGATGATGATGACTTCCACTGAGCACTTTAGTTTCGGGATCATAGTGGAAAATCCACGTTTCATCTTCTGCAAGAATCAAATTTAAAAAATGTTCATTTATGTGACATGTTTTGATGATGTCTTTCATGTTTTGATGATGTCTTTTGCGTACTCAGCATGCTGAGGTTTTAGGTCATCAGACAACGAATGTCGTACACACCGGCAAGCAACTTTTTCTTGTCCAAATCTTCCACTAAAATTTTACGAATTGTCTTTCTGTTAACACCGGATTCATCTGTCATCATCCTCACAGTTAAAAAACGATCTTCTTGTATTTGTTCTCTGACATTTACAATGAGTTTTGTCATTACGAACAGAAATTGAGCTTCCAGGTATAGCTGCATTAGTAATCAGTTCTAAACCACTTTTTAATTGTGAATACCACCTGAAAATCAGTACACGAGATAAACAATTAACCCTTTAACTTGTCGCATCAGTTCAACTGTCTTAATGGGCTTTTTTCTGAGTTTTAAATATAATTTATTGCTAGCTTTTTTTTGTTGTTTTTTTTTTTTTGTTGCTCCATGCTGATTACGTAACAATGCACATCTAACTAGGTCAACAAAATGGCAGCATATGTGTCGTCTGCTTATCGGGCGACGACGAAAATTTGCCAGATAATAGGCGAAGGTTGCCTCTTTAGATTTCCTGCTTTGCTTCCTAAGTGGTATTTTTGTCTTGGCCATAATAAAATCAGTCTTATTACTTAATCGTTAGACTTTGTTTAAACAAACTGATAATAAGACACACATCTGATTAAAAAAAAAAAACATTAAATATAAAGAAACAGCTAACAATCAGACGGCTAACACATAAACTAACAGCTGCTTCTTCTTTCTCCATTTTTTTCTCCCTACTTCACATCGACCAGCTCACGCCCAGTCGCCCTAATATTAGTTTCCCATTGCATGCAGGTCATCCCGTGTCCTCCACGTTGTTTTTCAACGTCACTCTCTAGTTCCCATATCCATCTGTGTGTGTGTGTGTGTGTGTGTGTGTGTGTGTGTGTGTGTAGGGTGCGAGGTCTTCTTTTACTTCCTTGACTATGTGGGTTCAACTGGAAAGTCAACATGCGTCTTATTCAACGCCAGCGTCTTTTCCTCCCCTCCTGATTTACTAGAATACTAGTCAAGGAGCTGAAACAAGAAAAAGCAGCCAGCTGATAGATTGCCAGGCATCTGTCTCACCAAGAAAAAGATAAAAGATCGACAGTGATCACAACCCAGTACTTTGATAAGAAAAAGCAGCTGATAGATTGCCAGGCATCTGTCTCACCAAGAAAAAGAAAAAAGATCGACAGTGATCACAACCCAGTACTTTGATAAAAAAAAGCAGCTGATAGATTGCCAGGCATCTGTCTCACCAAGAAAAAGATAAAAGATCGACAGTGATCACAACCAAGTACTTTGATAAGAAAAAGCAGCTGATAGATTGCCTGGCATCTGTCTCACCAAGAAAAAGATAAAAGATCGACAGTGATCACAACCCAGTACTTTGATAGCCATACACGAACCAGAGGAACTGTTTGAAAGGATTCAAACCCCATCCTTCTACTGAAAACAAGCGCATTTCTGTTTTATTGCTACCACCATTGTGGGTTACGAAAATCGTCGTTGTAAAAATCTTATAGCACAGGTCACAACACACGGAAAAGAATATGTATTCCACGTTTGAGTTCTGGCACCCATCGGGGAAGGGGGAGGGGGTAGACTTTTAAGCATGACATAAAAGGCTACTAAGGATTTACTCAAATAGGATGTGTTGGAACAAAAGATGCAGACATCGCAAACTAGCGGTAAATCGCAACACAAAACATCAACCGTCATTTTAAGAGCGAACGCAAAGGAGGAGAAGAAGAGACATGCAATATGATCGATCGCAATTTCCATAGGGAGTTCTAATTGAACCTACGCCATAGCAGCTTGGTTCGGTTGTACAATCTTTAAAATCTGGCATATGCCTACACAAGAGAGTACATGACATTTTTAGAAGGGTTCAATCCGGTCCAGTTTTTGTTTGCTAGAGCTGCCCTAGAAGTCCTTAGGAGAAAGGGGCGGAGAAGTCCAGATAGATTTGTCAAGATTGGATAAGGAAGTTAATTTACCCTGTCATGTCCTCGTTTGTATAGTTCACTCGGGTGCCTGGCTGAAATTCGTGAAAAAGAAATTAGAGGTCGTTCTTTTTTTTCCCACCCTCGGCATCAGTTGATTTAATTTGCGTCTTCTTTTCCCCCTCTTTCCCCTCTCCCCTCATGTCGGGAAGTGAGCAGCCAACCCTCACGAGGACAGTCAAATTTCCAACTTAAACCCGCCCGGAAAGGTATATAGTCCCTTATATTGATATATACCTCTATCTTGTAATATATTCATTTCTAGACCCTCTAGTTGCTTTGATAAATCTTTATTTTCAAACTTGCAACTGTAGGTTGAAGATTTCTGGTGTTTAATTCAGAAATTCCTGTAAGCCGGTTTACTCATTGGGCGTGAATACAGGGGACTTCTTTCCTGGTGACGCTTAGTTTGCGGTTGAGAAGGCAAGACGTGTATACAGTCTATGTAGAAAATTGGCGCATTTAAAGTACCAGTTCTAAATTGGAAGAATTCCTAAGCTTGGGATGAAATCTCCTTAGAAGTCAGGCAGATAAATCACAGTCCATAACCAGCAATCACCAACCATAACCAGCAACCACCAACCTATAACCAGCCATCACCATCCCATACCATTCCTATCAAAAATTCCACCAAAAAACCCTACCTATAGTAGGCAGAACATCAACATGGCTGGAGTTTGTGTGGGAGTTCCAGTGGCTGAGTGACAGTTTTGCAGGCCACCTGTGTCATCAACCCGAAGAATCCTTCTTCAGGAACTTGTGTGTGAGTTCCAGTGACTGAAAGACAGTATTGCAGGCCACCTGTCATTTATCCAAGGGAGTCTTCCTCGGGAGCTGTATGGGGCTCCAGTGAAGTTCTTTTGTCCTCATCTGTAGGACGATCAGTGGGTGCCAAATCAACCAGAGAGAAACGCCATCTATTGAGTCAGCCGATTCAAGTCATCATGGACTGAGGCGAGCAGAGACATACCATTTCGGATAAGTACATCAAGGATGTCCTACATGCTCTCTATCCATGCTCACCTTTAGTTCCCCATGATGAACTCTATACTTGTATAGAACGAACTCTGGCTGTTTCAACATCTGGGTTGTGTCATTGATTCCTGAGCTTCATTCACTGAACTCTTGTTTATCTATTCATTATTATATGTGTATATTTTGTGCTGATTACATGCATACATTTTCATGGCTGACTTGGGTGTCACTGTTGCACCATTCTAACTGTCTAGCTTTGATGTTTGTGTGAGTAATAAGTGTTATCTGTGTTAACATGGCTATGACAGTATACTATCATAACCTGGGGGCTACCTTTTTATAGTAGTGGGGGTGTCCAGCCAAGTGTGCCTAGGAATATTATATATTTTGTAGTGCCAAAGCTTGAGTTGCCCTACTCCTGATATAAGATGAGCGTATATTGGCCACGGGATATCCCTTAGACCAATACGAACCAACGACTCAACATAATTATTTCAGGGTGCTGTTGGTTCTTAAGGAGAAATCCTTAAATCAGGCACGTGACAGGAGCGATATGTGACACCTCACCACTTCTTTATTTCATCATAATCATCATTGTCGTCGTCTTCATAATCATCATTGTCGTCGTCTTTATCATCGTTATCATTATCATCATCAGCATCATCATCATCATTCTCTTCTTCTTCTTCTTCTTCTTCTTCTTCTTCTTCTTCTTCTTCTTCTTCTTCTTCTTCTTCTTCTTCTTTTTCTTCTTCATCTTCTTCTTCTTCTTTTTTCTTCTTCTTCTTCTTCTCCTCCTCCTCCTCCTTTGATCCTTTTGTCAGAAAACTTATATCAGGAGGCCTGTAGCCTTTTAAAAAGCTATCGTCCAGTCCATATCTTCTCGTGTACCATACAGTTTCGTCTTCATTGTGGTTGAAACAAGCCAGATTGCGTCTCTTTTGTCAGCAAAGAGTTGACAGTGCTGAAGCACATGCTATGCATTTTCTGGTGCCACGCTTCAGGGACACGTCTCCGTGTCATCTACACCTAGAAATTTGAACATACTCGTATGTTGACGAAGTCTGTTGTGCCCTGTCTTTAGCCTGAATGTAATTCACTGTCCCTCTCTAGAGAGGCGTTGAAGCGAGTCTTGGGGAGAGAACTGTGTGTTTGTCTAGCCACCTTCCTTGGATATTAGATTGTATTATTGGCTTCGTCTCTTGGTGGGTTAAGTCGCTATTTGGTTGTACCATGTCACTGCCGCTTCTGGCCAATCAGTTCGTTATTTTATTGCCTTCCAAGCCACAGTGATCTGAAATCCTCTGCATTAAAGATTGTTCTACTAAAGAGCCTAAGTGAATCAGCTGTTGCGTCAAGTCTACAAACTGAATGTCTTTGGGTTGACAATGGCTTGTAGAACTGACATTGCATCAGTCAGAAATATTTTGGGTTGACAATGGCTTCTAGAACTGACATTGCATCAGTCAGAAATATTTTGGGTTGACAATGACTTGTAGAACTGACATAGCATCAGTCAGAAATCTTTTGGGTTGACAATGGCTTGTAGAACTGACATAGCATCAGTCGTAAATCTTTTGGGTTGACAATGGCTTGTAGAACTGACATAGCATCAGTCGTAAATCTTTTGGGTTGACAATGGCTTGCAGAACTGACATAGCATCAGTCAGAAATCTTTTGGGTTGACAATGGCTTGTAGAACTGACATAGCATCAGTCGTAAATCTTTTGGGTTGACAATGGCTTGCAGAACTGACATAGCATCAGTCGTAAATCTTTTGGGTTGACAATGGCTTGTAGAACTGACAGCATCAGTCGTAAATCTTTTGGGTTGACAATGGCTTGTAGAACTGACATAGCATCAGTCAGAAAGACAACGGTTATATTTGCTGTGCTGTTGTCCATTGATGAAAGAACATGCCGCTAGAAGTGCATCTGCCATTGCTCTGTAATTGAAGGAATATAAACTTGCTAGTATAGCTTGGTTGATTTTTAAACCATTTGGGCATTCTGTGGCTATTCCCCCTCCTCCGTCACTTACTGTTCTCTTGGCTGAACTATCTGTTTACACTCATTGCCCTTAACACCATAATACCTGAGACAAAATAAAGAAGATCTTCTGAATCTCTGCTTGCTTTATCAGGTTGACTCACTGTTTCCGTATGAACCCCGCCTTGATCTTCTGTAGCATGGCCATCGGGTCGCTGAGCAAACATGCATTAGTGTATTCCTGAGTTTCAACCAATCGAGGGCCTGTGTCACATCCATGACCTCAGGCTGCTGGTGGTAGAAGCAAAGGCTCTACTGTCCTCTTTCGTGACTTTTCCTTTGGATTATACTGTTCAAAAACAACAACAACAACAAAATACAAAAGTAAAAAATAAAAAAATAAAAACATATATATATAGCACCCGAGTATGTAAAAAGCAGACTCAAATGTTGTTTACCAGGTCGAGTGGATATGTAGGCGTGAATTGCGTGGGTTTTTGTAATCGTTACAAGTCGGTGGTCAAGTGTGTTTAGGACCATATTTGTGAGTACAGCTCATGATGCGCGCACGATAAAGCAACACAATTTGCTGTGAACACTATTCAATGACCACGCTACACCAAAACGATCAGTTCATTTTCAAGCAGTCACGAATTGCGCCTCTATCGGTAAATTTAGGGAATATTGCTATTGGCCGATTGCAGGCGGGAGAAAGCCAAAGTCAGGTTGCCAGGCATCTAAACGTGCATCAGAGTACCATCAGTCGACTTTGGCACCGGTTCCAAGTCACTGGTTCAGTTGAAGACCAACATCGCAGTGGACGACCCAGAAAGACAACAACGGATACTCGCTTTTTTTGGCCTCGTCACCCCAGAGATTCACATCAGCTGCCTCGACTGCAAGGCATTGCCTCCAGGACGTCATGTGTCTGATTTAACTGTTCGGAACAGACTGCAAGATGCTGGACTTTGGGCTCGACGATCACACCGAGGACCAGTCCTTACGCCAACAACATGGTCCCTGGGCAAGTGACAATCAGTGGAGACGTGTCTGGTTCAATGACGAATCTTTTTGTTTCTCGCAGTGTCATGTCAGACAGCGTAATGTCTACCGTAGACAAAAAGAAGGTTTAGCCCAAAATTATGTTGGCGAAGCTTCACTGCAAGGTGGTGGAAGTGTAATGGTATGGGGAATTATTAGTTACAAAGGAAGGAGTCAATTGGTGCACATTGAAGAAAGATTGAATGTGCAACGATACGTCTATGAAATTCTTCGACCACATATCCTTCTATTTTGGGATGCCAACATATATCTTTTTTTCAACAGGTCAACGCCAGACCCCATGCCAGACTACGCAGCTCCCGGCTGCCAATATCATTCAAACCCTTCCCTGGCCATCCCTGTCTGCAGACATGAGTCCGATTCAGCACCTGTGGGATGAGCTGCAAAGACGTGTTTGTCGCCGAAACGTTGCTCCAGCCAATGGTCTTGATCTGCCACAGGCCCACATCAGACATCTGATCGCATCCATACCCAGGAGATGCCAGTCAATGATCCACACAAGAGGAGGCCACACACCATTCTAACGGGAAAGACATCCGCTCAAAAAATATCGTGACTCAGATGCAAAAAAGGTGTCAAGTGATTGGTGGAACCCTGAGGTATTCTTGTGTGAAATTTGAGTAATTTTACTTACTGCATTACAAAGATGCAGAATGTCAAAATTGTGAGTATGTTTGTTCAGCAACTATGTGTTTCTTTTTTTTTTTTTTTTTATTCAACAGTAGTACTCACAAATACAGCCTATGACCATATGACTAATGCGCCATGGCTTAAAAAAAAAAAAAGATAGTTTATTCACTTTAACCCCAAGGGCTGCTACTTAAAGGTTTGCCACAACAAGGCAGACCTCACAGATCCCCCCCCCCTTTTTTTCCCCCCCTTTTCAGTCTCTGAAGAAGTTCTCATTAGATTACCCGTCTTGGCTATACCACCCAGCTGTAACATGCAGTCCTATGCAGGTAAAGTACCAGGGCTGCCGAAATTCATTCGGGAACGGTACCAGATGTTGTAATGAAAAGGTACCAAAACACATACACACACACGGGGCACAATAAAATCCTCACTTGCACAGTCGTTACGACAGCACTAGCTCCCCCACTCCCACCCCTCCCCCACTCCCACCCCTCCCCCACTCCCACCCTGTCTTTACCGCAAAAGTGGTAAAATAAAGGCAGCAATTGTCAATGTCTGGAGCAATAACTTTGATCTCATCGGTGCATTTGTTGTTGTAATCTTCCAAAAAGGGCGATAGTTTAATCCTAATATTGTGTGGCAGGAATAAAAGTTTGTGCAGCTGCAGAGGAATGAGATAATGCCAAAAGGCTGAACATAAATTTTAATACTAATGGCAAACGATTTTAATCTTCACTATTGTTCCTCTTAAAAGTGTTTTAACCAACTATTTTTTTCCTGGTGATTTTTCAGAATTAGATATGTGTTCTTGCAATATTGGCTCCTTTTTTTTTTTTTTTTTTTGTTATTTGCTTGTTCATACTGTTCTCTTTTAACAAGGCTGAGAAAATGCAATAAATATAAAACAACGTAATACAATAAGAGACCAATACATAAACATACACATAAAAAAATAAAAAAAAACCAGACAACACGCAACGCAAAGCTTCGATTAAAAACCCAGTTTCTAGTAAATAAACTGTAACTTGGAGACATGTTTGTATGTGTTTACCATCGGGCAGACAACATGGTAACAGTTGTCAGACAAACCCAGACAAACTGATCTGGTTTATCGAAGTCTGGTGCTCTCCTCCCATCAAGCACCTGGGATCTATTGTCTCTGCAGATAGCCTCGTGAGAGAAGCCGCGATCAGACGGATGTTGTAGATGGCTCTTTCCCGCTTCCTCCCCCCCCCCCTCCCGGTCCCCCGTAGATGGCTCTTTCCCGCTTCCCCCCCCCCGGTCCCCCGTAGATGGCTCTTTCCCCGCTTCCCCTCACCCACCCTCTCAGCTATCACTGCTTATCCATCTTTTGTTTGAAGCCGAAGTTAAAACATCCCCTCCCCCTTTCCCGTCCGTGTGTGCGGGTATGTGTGAGTGCACGTGTGTGCGGGTATGTGTGAGTGCACGTGTGTGCGGGTATGTGTGAGTGCACGTGTGTGCGGGTATGTGTGAGTGCACGTGTGTGCGGGTATGTGTGAGTGCACGTGTGTGCGGGTATGTGTGAGTGCACGTGTGTGCGTGTATGTGTGAGTGCACGTGTGTGCGGGTATGTGTGAGTGCACGGATGTGTTTATTGTTGGTCTGGGAAATTGGTTCAAAATATAAATATTTTTGGGGAATAACAGCATCATCATGTGGAATAACAGCATCATCATGTGGGACTACAGTAGCATCCCTGCATATTTGTGGAAGATACACAAATAGTATATTCATAGGTACTGACTGACACTTATAGCGGGCGCTCTGATACAGACATAACATTGGGACTAGCGGACTGGGGTTGGGGGTGGGGGGGGGGGGGGGGGGAGGGACTCCCACCACAATACACATTTTCTAGGCAACATTGAAAATAGGATCCTCACAAGGGGCATTATTCTGGTTTAAGAGCATAATAATAATGTAATAACATTAAAAATTGATAATATATTTGAAATAATAATAAATGTATCCAAATACTTCAAAAAGAATGTCCTTACATAGTTAGTCGGCTCTGTGGCTAAGTCAGTACAAACGCTTCGTAATGCCGGATGCTGGGTTCGATCCCAGCTGCAGGCCATGCGGCTTGCGTTGGTTTCGACAGTAGTATCAAGAAATCCGACCGTCCAGGGGTAATGGCAAACTACTGGACGTAAATATGCCTAGAAAAACCACACAACAGCCAGGGACTGCTGGGGTTGGTTCTGCAACGTCCTGTAAAGGATATGCAACTAACCTTTTACATATTTAGAGGCGCTGTTAGCCTTCTTCCTCAATTAAGGGGGTTTGGGTGGGGGGGGGGGGGGGTCTCAAGACAGATTTTTGGCGACTCTGATTTCTGGTAATGAATTTTTAGTAGACAGAGACAGAGGGTGTTATATTGATTGGGCTTTGATGAGGCATGGGAGTCACAAACCATGGCCATGGTGAGTGTGACTAGCAAGACCGCTCACGTATCAATGTCTTCCACAAGTAGAGCATCGGATTTCAGGACCGTTGTTGTCAGTATTTGTATTTGTGTTGAGTCGGTTTTTTTCTCAGGCGCGGACGTTATTTCAGGGCTCGGTGATATCTTTTACAGCAAACTCAAGTCTAGAATGTATTTCTTTTTGCGATTCTCATGTGAACAAATGATAACAAGTCATTAAGTATAACATTAGAGGTTTGAGGTTTGAACAACGGATCAAAATCATGGCACATAGGTAGTAACCCATTAATGCTACGTTCTTCTTCTAACTCAAGTCTAAGTCCGAAGAAGCTCAGCACAGTGCACAAACTCTGTAGCACCGGCGAGGATCCTGAAATACTTTGAGAAGATTTTTAAACTCAAAATTTTGCCTAGGCAGCGCCGTTAGGCTACTCTTTTCGATTTCCAACTGGCAAGGGATTTTTTACATGAGCAACAATCACATGGGTGTCCGATCTCACTACCCAGAGACTGCCCTCTAGCGTAGTTGGCTAAACCGGATTGCGCGGTGACCGGGTGACGAACTCCTTGTGGTCCGGGTTCACTCCCGGGGGTAGGCAGAAAAACCACATTTGTCCCAGATTTACGGTATTTACAATGGAATCAAGGCCGAAAGGTTGCGATATCCATAATACCGAGCCTAAGGGTTAACAACTCATGGCTTCTGGATACTGAAACAAACAAACTACCCAGAGACTAAGGGGAATTACTAGAAGTCCAAGTCCACGTGACAAAATTCCAGCCCTTACCGGGGATATCGTACCTCAAGACCATGCGGCGCCTTATATCACTTTAAAAATTATCCGGTGCGTAACTGACAGTCGCCGTGGCCGAGCGGCTAGACGCTCGTCGCGGATCGGAAGGTTGGGGGTTCGCTCCCTGGAGGAGCCGGACTTTTTTTCAAAAATGACCTTGCTCCCAGGTCGACCCAGCCTCGAGTCGGTACCGGGTACAGTCCCGGGAAAGTAAAGACGGCCGGCGTGACGCTGACCTTATCAATCAATCTTGTGCCGATTGGTCTGTAAAATTTAGGTCCAGCCCTTTATGCCTATACGCCTAAAGGCGTGGAAAAAGGTCCTTTACTTTTTACTTTTTTTTTTTACAGTTGCGGACCTTCAAAATAAGAGAGGTGCGCGTCTCTGTGCTAACCAGTGGCCCCTGTGCTAAACAGCTTTAGAATGCACATTATAGACACACTAGAATTCGGCCATGTCACATACAAACGATGATAGCATCTATATAAAGGAACATTAACAACAACAACAACAGCAATAAAAGACACCATAACTACTAGAATAATAAAAAAAAAATAAAAAAACTAGTACTATTATTAAGAACAAACTTCTACAGTTGCTTCAACCTTTAAAAAAAAATTCACTTTTCTCCATTTTTTGAGAATCTCACCCATTGTTATTATTTGACACTAACATCTCTGTTATTTCTGCCAAATTAACTCTTCCTCCATCTCTTCTTCTGCTTCTCGTCTTCCGCATCTTCCTTTTTTTTTCCCTCCCCTCCGTTTTTCCCCCTCCGATACCATTATTACTGTCGGCTCTGTGGCTAAGTCGATGCGAACGCTACGTAATGCCGGGATACCGGGTTCGATCCTAGCAGCGAGCCATGCGCCTTGCTTTGATTTCGACAGTGGTATCTAGAAAGCTGATCGTCCAGAAAACAATGGCAAACTACTAAACGTAAATTTGCCTAGAAAACCACACAACACCCAGGGGCTGTTGGGGTTGGTTCTGCAACGTCCTGTAAAGGATATGCAACTAACCATTATCACTACAATTATACTCGCCGCCAGGGGCGCCAAAATTAAAATGAAAAACTGGGTTTGAGGGGGGAGAGGGGAGTTTCTAAGAGGGTTTCAAGTGCATAATAATAGGAATAACAATCAATGCATAATGGGAAATGAACATTACAATTTATTTTTAAAAAATACGAAATACACACAGATATGAACAGGATAACTTGTATACATTGCTTAGTTATGTACAATTGCCATTAGTTGTGTTTAGCACCCCCCCCCCTTTTTTTTTTCCCCGAATTGTTTTGGGATGGTGGTTCATGTAACCTTAGACCTATAGGTTCTCCCCCACTGCTCTCCACTATCATCATCATCATCATCTGCAAGGTGTATCGATCTCTCTGAAAATGCTCACTGAAAAGTATTCTAACAGCCACACAGAGTACGTAGCAGTCGACCCCTCTGTTTGACCCACACAGAGTACGAATCAGTCGACCCCTCTGTTTCACCCACACAGAGTACGTAGCAGTGGACCCCTCTGTTTGACCCACACAGAGTACGTAGCAGTCGACCCCTCTGTTTGACCCACATAGAGTACGTAGCAGTCGACCCCCCTGATTGACCCACACAGAATACAATGCAGTCGACCCCTCTGTTTGACCCACACAGAGTACGAAGCAATCGACCTCAAGACAGCAGATGCTATCATTCGTGCAAGAATGCAATCATCAAGACCGGCAGACAAATACCTTGAGGAAATATTACATCTCTTGAGGGGGAGGCAAGATGAAAGACGAGCCATTGTCTTTTCCTTCCCTGCACTTTGAACTACAGGGGGGGGGGGGGGGAGTGGGAAGGGGGGAACAGTTTGCTTCTATGTAAATACACAATTAAATATTTGCAAGGCAAACATAGGTAGAAATAGAAGTGCTATAAAGAAAAAATAAAGATGACGTTGAAATTAACCTTCAGAGGGTAGTACTACCCGATGTAAGAGAAAAAAGAAAAGAAAAGTTCAATAACTGAGGTCACCCGGGGGCGCTAGCGAAATCGATTTTCCTCTCTGTTATAACAGGAAGCGAGACAAGAGAGAGAGGCCTGGAGAAAAGGAGAGGACGTGGGGTAGGTCGGGGGGTGGCGGTGTTGATGTGAACATTCCCGGCAAGGACAGGACAGCAGGCGGGAAGGGGACAGACCCAGCAGACGAAGAGATCGTTTGCTGCGTGCCAGATTGGAAGAAGTTGCCGATATCCGGCGGCACTTTTTGTTTTGTTTCTCTTCCAATAGAAACGAAATTCCGGGTATTACCTCAACGGCCGTCTTACAGACCGGAATTACAGGCACTGTAGTTTTGTTGTTCTGGAAAGTACAGTAGAGAATCGACTTTTCACGCGTTGAGGAGTACCACTCCAACATAGAGCCTCATATTTGCATTTGATGATCAATATAATAAAGATAATTCCGGGCGATTTGAAGTCCCATGATGTTTCTCGGTGCCCGATCTAAGCTTGATTTTACTGGGCGATCGTGGTAATTTTGTTTTAGATTCTATGCCTCAGTGTGAACTGAGCACGTGTCAGATGGGAAGAGTGCAGATTGCTGGATTAGCACAGATTCTTGCTGCTGAATTGTTGGCGTTTGTAGATGTGGGACGTGCACGTGTACTGCTGGTCAACGGCACAGTTGTTCGGTTTATGTAAGTATTGTAAGGAATTTTCATATCATCATTATCACTATCAACTTTATCCTTATCGTCATCATCGAGGTTATTATCATCATCATTATCATCGTCATCATCATTATTTTTGTCATCTTTAAAATTATCATCATCGTCACTCTCATAATTGTCGTCATCATTATCATCGTCATCATCATCATTGTCATCGTCATCATCATCATTATCATCGTCATCATCACTATTTGTTGTCATCTTCAATATTATCATCATCGACACCATTATAATTGTCATCATCACAGTTGCCATCATCATCACCATTATCATCATCTTCGTTATTTTCGTCATCATCCTCTAGTATCTGACATGAGCATGGTTATCACGTTGCTAAAATGACTAATAAACCGTTCTCGTTGCTTTCGGACAATGGTATGAGAGTCGCACCGTGGAAGAGATTGAGGCCTCACAGTGTAATTCTTCTCACAGACAATAGTGGGCTGACCATCACCGTGGAGATGGCACACATGTTATATATATAGCACAATAGTAATAATAACAATAAGTTCAATGGAAAATAAATCTGAAAATGAAGCTAAAATCATTTGAAATGTGTAAAGAAACAAGTTAAAACAGCGTTTCTTTGCCGTTCATGGTTGAAAGCCGCCTCTGAGCCTATTACAACAAAATTACGGCAGAATGGGCGGTGGAAGTGGCTGAACAGGCCTGAGCACCATATAGGTGTAAGGTGGTTGAGGAAAAGGGGGGGGGGGCTGAGTACTTCTCTCAGTGTTTTCTTTGCGTCGACGCGATTGTTTCAACTGAAAATCCAAACCGATTAGTCTTCAAGGTACTTTGCAGGAGTTGATTAGGAGTCAGTGGTCCGTTGGAGGATGAACTTTGCAGGAGTTGATTAGGGGTCAGTGGTCCGTTGGAGGATGAACTTTGCAGGAGTTGATTGAGGGTCAGTGGTCCGTTTGAGGATGAACATTGGAGGAGTTGATTGAGGGTCAGTGGTCCGTTGGAGGATGAACATTGTAGGAGTTGATTGGGGGTCGGTTCTCTGTTGGAGAATGGACTTTGCATGAGCTGATTGAGGGTCAGTGGTCCGTTGGAGGATGAACTTTGCATGAGTTGATTGAGGGTCAGTGCTCCGTTGGAGGATGAACTTTGCAGGAGTTGATTGAGGGTCAGTGTTCCGTTGGAGGATGAACATTGCAGGAGTCGATTGAGGGTCGGTTCTCTGTTGGAGGATGGACATTGCATGAGCTGATTGAGTGTCAGTGCTCCGCTGGAGGATGAACATTGCAGGAGTTGATTGAAGATTGGTGCTCCGTTGGAGGATGAAATTTGCAGGAGTTAATTGAGGGTCGGTGCTCCGCTGGAGGATGAAGTTTGCAGGAGCTCCTTGAGGGTCGGTGCTTCGTTTGAGGATAAACTTTGCAGGAGTTGACTGAGTGTCAGTGCTCTGTTAGAGGATAAAAGACAGAAAAGCAACTGAGCACTTGAGGTTAATGAAGGCAGGCACTAAAGGTCGCTCGTCTTCGAGTGCAACGAGGTCGTGGTCATATGGTAAGGCCATTAGCCTCAAGCTCTGTAGCATCCATCTTCATCTAACAGATTGCATAGTTTTGTTCAGGAGTGCAGTATATACGTAGATCCTTGAGAATCGTCGCTGGAGCTATTGAATTGTTGCTTTGTGCGAGGCTGTCGGCAGGCGGTTAGTCGTTCTGCGAAGAAAGACTGAGTCATATGATCAGAAGAATCACGGATCAAGTCAGTGCTCTTGTACCGCCTTATGCATGTGGCCAAGCCATCAAATGTATTTGAGTTCCTTCCCCCCTGCCCTGTATCCATCAGTCTGGCCAGTTGTCTCCAAGAGCTCGATTCCGCAAAGCACTTTACGCTCCGACATGGGACATAAAGAAAAAGAAGAAGTAGAAGAAGAAGAAGAAGAAGAAGAAGGAGAGAAAGAAGAAGAAGAAGAAGAAGAAGAAGAAGAAGAAGAAGAAGAAGAAGAAGAATAAGAAGAAGAAGAAGAAGAAGAAGAAGAAGAAGAAAAAGAAGAAGAAGAAGAAGAAGAAGAAGAAGAAGAAGAAGAAGAAGAAGAAGAAGAAGAAGAAGAAGAAGAAGAAGAAGAAGGAGAAAAAGAAGAAGAAAAAAACAAGAAGAAGAAGAAGAAAAAGAAAAAGAAGAAGAGGAAGATGAAGAAGAACGAGAAGATCTTTGTCAGAACTGATTGAAAGGGTACGAAACAGAAGGTTGTGGATAAACAAGCCCATGGTGTTATATTTGGTCCGTAACTTCCTTACAATTAATTCTTCACTACTCAGCACAATAATTTTGTTCTTTTCTGTTTAGCGACCGCATCTCGCGAGATTTAGAGAAACCCCAAACTATAAAAGGAAGGCGGACGTTGGGGTTAGGGTTAGTAGTGGTCGCCATTGATTTTACACTAAAGCTAACCTTAAACCACACCCCCCCCCCCTTTCCCGCCATAATATGGGATGTCCCTAAATCTCGAGTGCTGTGGTCGCTAAACAGAAAAGAACTTTTTTCTTTTCTCAGGATATTGACAAGAACGGCCCGCAGTGATCTTTGTTATGAGTTCTGTTTGTGCTTTAGTCTCTTTCAAAATATTTAGATTATTTATCTAGACTGGCCAAAGAATTGTAAGCATTCCTCTGTAAAACCACATCTCTGGAGTCTGAAGGGATTTCGACCGGCTTCCACGCAAACTATTTCCGGGATCGATAATCAACTGGAGATGGGTCTTTTTTGGAGTCGACCCAGTCTATCAAAATGTGACCAAAATAATTCACAGCATTGGAAACCACACACACACACACACACACACACACACAAAGCCGCTGAGCCCTAAAGTGCTTTGACCTAGTTATAGAAAGCCCTAGAACGTCAGGGGAGGGGGGGGGGAAGGGTGGTCTGTCTGGAGCCCTTGGAATTATTTACTCTGCCGCTGTTGATTCAATCACAAATAAATGTTTCACTAAATTTAGCAGGCTGTTTTATAACCTCATTATCTTGTGGGGCCAGCGGGTGGTACTATACGATCTAAATGGGTACTTTAATTTTCTACGACCACATCTCGTCGGCTTCGAGATTTTGTAGGGAGATCCTCAGAACGTCCCATGGTATAGTGGGGGTAGTGTTAGGCTTAGTTGTAGTCGCTATTCATATAAAACTATAACTAACCCTACCCCTCCCCTTCCTCCCCCATAATATGGTACCGTCCAGTGAAACCCCTAGGAACTCCCTAGGAAATATCGAGATGTCGTCATATAAAATTAAAGTACTTCTAAATGGTTTTTGGCAGAAAATATTCATATACTGGCTACACAAAAAAGGGTTCCCACACCTGTCAGCCCATTGATTACGAATCCTTTCTGACCTACCGGCCTGTTCTGAACATGTTTTGTTCAGTACGAAGCAAGTCACCACCGTCGATTGGTCTATAAAATCACGACCGGCTCCAGATGACGGGCCGCACTGCTGACGTCATTGGGTCGGGCTAACGATGAGTTAACGCAGCGGTTCTCAGACTGTGTGCCGAGGCAACCTGGGGTGCCGTGAGCGTATGCCAGAGGTGCCGCGGCAATAATCAAGAAAAGTCGGCTAAAAATTGAGAAATTATTAAAGAAAGCATTTAGATACTTAAAAGTTAACATTTGAGTTGTCTTGCCTCGCCACTGTCGAAAAAAGTTTATTTATTGTTTGAAAACTGCTGCGTTAATGCATAGTTAGCCCTACCCGGTGACGTCAGCAGCACGGCCTGTCAGCTGGAGCCGGTCGTGATAAAATGTAGGTCTAGCCCTATGTGCCCATAAACTCCTGAACGCGATGAGAAGGGTCC
The DNA here is from genome assembly GCA_905116865.2 of Candidula unifasciata. Classification (NCBI taxonomy): domain Eukaryota; kingdom Metazoa; phylum Mollusca; class Gastropoda; order Stylommatophora; family Geomitridae; genus Candidula; species Candidula unifasciata. The sequence goes on along the minus strand of CAJHNH020005946.1, from coordinate 115,718 downwards.
TTTACTAGCTTTTTGTTTTGGACTCGTCGCCTGTTTCTTAATTATCCGAAGTGAGGTGCATGTTTCTTTACCTCTAGTCCCGTTCTTCTCTTATACTTCTTTTTTATTCGGCTGAGCAACGTACATGCGCTGTGCTTGTTTACAGCAAAGCTGCGATATTTGTGCCTTTCGGCCGGCACATCCCACTTCATCGAGTATTTGTTGTCATGGTTAATTCCATGCTGCTGGTATACTAACCAGGGGCGTTGGAATCTGAGAACATAAACACACTGAGAGCGCCCCCAACCCTTGCAAATTGTTTTTAAAATCGAAAGGGGTGGGGGGGGGGGGGGGGGGGACTTAAACGTATAGATTTGTATCATCAAAAAATATCAAACCAACGAAAAGTAGAATGAGAAAGCTTCAGATTACTACAGACACACGACAAGAAAACGTCTAGAGTGTCTTTATTAGCACTTTACAACACAATACCATAACTAGGAAGACATTAAAAAAAAGAAGAAATCACGTAACCAAATGATCTACGAGCGAGAGAAATCACGTATCTTCTGGCCAGTTGAATATCTGACACGTGTATCACAATCCCTAAATTTGTATGCAGAATTAGCTGTTACGCCAAGCGGGTAGAGAAGTTTACTTTTTACGTCTTTGTTTATGCATATATAATTTTACAAATGTTTTTAAAATTATTATTACTATTACACACTTAATGTAGGCACAGGCCTCCCACCCTTCAATCATTCAAAAACAGAAAGTGTGTAAAAAACCCGAACTACCCAGTGTTATCTGTGTGCCTGTGCGCCTGATTCAACCTCTCACAGCTGATTCAACCTCTCACAGCTGATTCAACCTCTCACCGCTGATTCAACCCCTCACAGCTGATTTAACCTTCTCACAGCTGATTCAACCTCTCACAGGTGGTGCAACTTTTAACAGCTGATTCAACTTCTCAAAGCATATTCAACCTCTCACAGCTGATTCAACCTCTCACAGCATATTTAACCTCTGAAGTTTATTCAGCCTCTTACCGCTGATTCAAGCTCTCACAGCTGATTTAAACTCTCACCGCTGATTCAAAATCTCTCAGCTGATTCAAGCTCTCACAGCTGATTCAAGTTCTCACCGCTGATTTAATATCCCACAGCTGATTCAAGCTCTCACCTCTGATTTAATCTCCCACAGCTGATTCAAGCTGTCACCGCTGATTCAACCTATCACAGCTGATTCAAGCTGTCACCTCTGATTTAATCTCCCGCAGCTGGTTCAAGCTGTCACCGCTGATTCAGTCTCATACAATCACTACATAAGTAGCATGCATTAGGTGTAATACAGTGAATTTCATGTCATTGCAACATACCTGGAAACGAAGAGGCTGATATATTGGCAAAGGAAGTTGGAAGACAACTCCAGCCTAGTATAGACATAACGTATCATGTACCTATAATACTAGACTAAATTTTGAACATCAAGGCTACAAGGATGATGATGATGCATACTACCAACTTGGCCGAAGAGTTTAAGAATTGATCTTGCGACTTCCAGGATATAATAGACCGAAACACCAATTGTCCAATAAGCTACAGATAGGAGACACTGGTGAATAAAACTGTAGAAACTGTGAAATGACGGCTAAACACTTGCTGCAAGAGTGTCTAGCATATGCAGAATACGGAAAGTTATTCTGGCTAACACCCGCTCCTTTTGAGGACAAACTCTGTAGAGATGTCAGTAACCTCAAGTTGACTACTGATTTTTTTAAACATATTCACGTTGATGTCTAAAGGAATGAGAAGAAGTAAACTGTCAGGGATTCCTGGAGCTGATAGTCTCGCGAGATGCAGAGTTCATGAACTATGACACGGGATGAAAATAAAACAGGCCTGTCAGTCCGTATACTGCCACAATGAATGCCCCTAGGAATCTTAGTGGGGAAATCTCATATAAAAACTATAGTGGATGAGGAAGTGCTTCGAAAGACATAATCCATGTTAATGAGATGTTCAATATACGGAAGTGAGGTTGAACAGTCATAAGCAAGACGTGACGATTCCTTGGGTGAGCTCAGTACCAGAGCACCATCTACTGGCTCTGCATGTGTGGAAGACTCCTTGGATGGCGTTAAAATGCTCCTGTCCAGCCTCTGCCTTCTCTTGGGGGTTTATCGGCGTAACGTGGCTTCTGTGGACCGGTCTCATGTGGGGCATCACCAGTGACCTCGGAAACAAAGATGACCACACAACAATGAAACTGCTGTGCCCCACAAAACTACGCGTGAAGTCTAACCATGTCAACAAATGCCCATAGAAGTCGGATGTGTCGGCCGAAAGGTACAAATATCGCAACCATGCTGTAAACGGGCACAACGCAATGACATCTTCGGATGAACGCAAAAGAAGAAGATTCAATCTCTCACATCTACTACTCTAATACTTACAACATCGTGGTTGTATTCGTTAAATTGTCCCGACCAAAAGATTATTACTATAAACCGTCCATACTTTAGAAAATAACACTTTAAAGTAACTAGCACCTGGCATTCAAAGAGTTAATCTAATGCGGCGGATTTTTTTCTGCCTCATTCTCTGGAATATCTTTTGTATTAGAATGAACAGTCGTGGTCAGACGTAACACCCCCCCCGCCCCCCCCCGCCCCCCCCGCCCCCAAAACGCCCAGCATGTTTTCTCTGTGGCAGAGTACCTGCTGTTTACTCTTGTTCGCCTCCTACTAACCCCCCACCCCTTCCCAAACCCCAAGCTGACGAAATATATGTAAAGGATTCTCTGTGTGCGTTCCAGCTAGTTTTGGTAGAATCGAAAGAACTGACCCATTGTCGCCCTAACAAGCATGTATCACAGAAAGCGGCTACTCCGGGATTTGCTGAAATCGGACGTAGTTTTTGCTTGAATCGTCTCCCTCTCGTTGGGTTTCGTATGCTCATGTCAGATCATCAGGTGTGCTGTCTCTATGAATTCGCTTATCAGTTGCCATGTTTTTCATGGTTCTCCGTTGCTTACTCTGTACACTTTGCTCGCGAGGCCAGGTTTCTATTCATACGTGTAGGTAGAGGTGGCAGACCTGCAGAATGAGCTCAGTTGTTTGTGGTCGCACCTGACAGGCACACTGTGGGAACTGTAGTCTTTATTTTATGCATGTGGTAGTTGAGCCTGCAGTGTCCTGTTCTTGGACGGAAAATTGTTTATGTTCCTTTTTGTTGAGTCAGTTGACAGGGTCTTGTGGACGTTTACCGCTGGTGTGTTATCTCCACAATTCCTTGTATTTCCCCCTAGTACATTATGTGATTTCTGGTAATGACAATGAATAGTTGTGTTGTTTCTCTTTTGTTCCATTCTTTGCTAGTCTGTAAGCCATCTCATTTCCTGATATACCGCAAAGGGCCGAGATCTATTGGAGAACGATCTGATTTTTCCCCCTTAGAGTTTACTTAGCTCGTAGGTTAGAACTCTCCATGTTGGAGGGCCGACATGCAGCCACATATGAAAGCAATTTTTTTTTCTTTATCCTCGAGCAGTTTTGTTGCGTCAGTAATTGCTTGCTGCTCTGTAGCTTGTCGGGAGTGTCCAGGAGCGCATGATCTGCCCACTGTGGTCTCATCTTGAAGCAGAGTGACCTAACTGGCCTGTCACTGTTCTCTCCAGAGATCCACGTGTGTTTATATGGATTCATTGGGGTTCTAGATAAGAACTGTAAACATTTTTAAGGTTTTTGTTTTCAATACTAGGTCACATTCTTTAGCCTTTTAATCTGGGAATATTGTTGTGAATTTGTAGCTAGGTCGTAGATCTGTGTTGTATGCCTAGATAATTTCCCTCGCTGTTCTGTCATTGGAGAGGATTTCATTTTTATGCTGTTGCGTAGAACATGTCATGCGTTACAGTGTTGGAGGCAATTTGTGGTGTTGTTTTAAAGCCCCATCGTGGCTATTGCATGGAGCGCTAATATAATTCTGCCTTTTGATTCAACGGTGTTTCTGGGACCTGTCCCCGGGTGATCCTCATCCGAATGGTGACACTTTGTGTCACTGGGCTTTTCTCGTAAAGTGCGATGTCCTGGTGTGGTTGAACGTCATCATAGTAGAATAGTTTTTTTTGTTTTTTTGTTAAGCTGTCAGCTATTCTGTGCACTGGGTTCTGTTCATGCGTTAAAATTTGTCGGTAAGCACCCTTTCTTCCCTTCGATGGCTGAAGCTCTGAAGGCTAGAAATTGGGTCCAGGTTCGTGGTTGGTGTGCTTCTCATGCCTCCAGTGATGATTATGAACCCGATGTTCTGTATTTTGTCCAGTTTGTTTAGATTTGATTTTGCTGCATGAAGGGCGCACTCCTACATACTCCACTTGTTGTGGTACTTATCCTGTGTATACTTGTCGCATCTGTTAGCCAGTTTGTTCCGGTAAGTTGCTAGATTTTCATCATAAGTCAGAGTCGGAAAATGGCTTTCTTTTGGATGTATTAAATATGGGAACCCAGATAGATCTTCTCTAGGACTTGATTCCTAAATCCTAATCGGTTGTCCTCTTTTGGAAGATTGTTGTCTTCTCGGTACAGATCAACTGGTTCTGGCTTTGTGGCAAGTAAGATTAGAGTTGAGACCGTCCTGTTCTGATTTATTGTGACTACACAAGAGTCTACAAATTTCTTAGTTGTGTTAATGCTTCCTGCATTCTTGTTTTAGGTATTCCTGTGTGTTCCGTTTGAGTTAAAATGGATAAGTCATCTGCCTGTACAGCCGTGTGACTTTAGAGTAGCAATTGTACCCCTCGTACCTCTCTACTTGTGCATTAACTATGTTGTCCACATCGGCTTCTTCACTGCGCACTGTCTCTGTTCTCCAAGATCCAGTTTTGTTTCTATTATTCTGTTTGTCATCAAAATGGTTTCCTCGTGTTAAAAAAAAAGTAAGGTACACTGTTCCACGCATTTAGGCGTATAGGGCATATAGGGCTAGACCTATATTTTATAGACCAACGGCACAAGATGGGTGATGTGGTCAGCATCACGCCGGCCGCCTCTACTTCCCGGGACTGCACCTGGTACCCGCTTAAGGCTGGGTCGACCTGGGAGCCAAGGTCATTTTTGAAGAACAGTCGTGCGAGCCCATTACCTTCCGATCCGCGGCGCGCGTCTAGTCGCTCTGCCACGGTGACCTCCTCTCCTCGTGTTCCAAGATATTAAACAGCAAACCCAACTCTCCATATGGGTTACAGGTCCTTTTTGGAAGTAAACAAATTTATATAATTATGGATCTGAATAAACACGTCCTAGAAAGTGGCTAATGAAGGATTGACTGAAGTTGGTGTGGGTTGGAACACAAGATGCAAATATCGCAGCCTTACTGTAAACCTCGGCACAACATATCACCGTTCCGTTCTGAGCAAAAGCTGAAGAAAAGAAACACAAGAAGTTGAAGAAAGAAGAGGAAGCGGATAATGATGAAGAAGAAGGAGGATGAAGTCGTAGTGGTTGACGAGGAGGAGGAGAAAAAGAAGAAGAAGAAGAAGAAGAAGAAGAAGAAGAAGAAGAAGAAGAAGAAGAAGAAGAAGAAGAAGAAGAAGAAGAAGAAGAAGAAGAAGAAGAAGAAGAAGAAGAAGAAGAAGAAGAAGAAGAAGAAGACGAAGAAGAAGAAGAAGAAGGAAGAGGAGAAGAAGAAGAAGAAGAAGAAGAAGAAGAAGAAGAAGAAGAAGAAGAAGAAGAAGAAGAAGAAGAAGAAGAAGAAGAAGAAGAAGAAGAAGAAGAAGAAGAAGAAGAAGAAGAAGAAGAAAAGAAAGAGAAGAAGAATAAGAAGCAGAAGAAGAAGAAAAAGAAGAACAAGAAGAAGCAGCGAGGAAACCATTCATCTGCCTACTTCTCATCATTCAGTGAACTTTACGTGACCAACTCATATTCTTGCAGACGGAGCCCTTTAACACGTCCGATAACAGGCCCCATCTAAAACAGACCTCGCCACTCTGTCCACAATCATTACTGTGCAATCACATGAATAATTGGGGATTTCTGTATTCATAGAAGTACTCGATAGATCGCTTAATTATTTGGAATCTGCTGACAGTTTATATAATGAGAAACGGTTCTTTGGAAAATAATTGGAGCGTTTATAATAAGTTACGCAATTGTTTTGTTTTGTCTGTTTATTCGTTACATTACCCATATTCTCATTTGCGACACCTGGTTGTTATTAATACAATACAAAGTAAGTAAAGTAGCGTAAAGAAAAGGAGAGTACATGGGCGACAGGACCTGTGGGTTAAGTATAACTGAGCGCGCGCGCCCCCCCCCCCCCCCAGTCCCAAGATAGTTTTTCAGGAGGCTGGACGCCCTACTCTTCCCTGAACTATATATAAAGATTTCTTAATTTTTAAATATACACGCATTGTTTTGTAACAGCCAGCATCTAATTATTTTTATTATTACTATTACGCACTTGATCTCCCTCCCCATTGTGAGGAGTTGAGACAAAGGTTGTCATTGTAAAGACGAACCTGGCAAAACATATCTGTTAACGTCACATATGTTTTTGGCACATAATGTTATATTCATATTTTATAGAAAAATTGGCCTTAAATGAGGTATGTAGTGGGGTGGGGAAGAGGGTGGGGAAGGGGGTGGGGAAGGGGGTGTGGGTAAGTCAAGGAAGAGGAGTGCAAGGAAGAACATGGAATGACAACACCAAAAAATAGACGGTACTAAGTTATCGTACACTTATTCTGAGAAAGATGTCGTGTTTTTGTGTTGGTGCTTCCATCGATACACCTCCACAACCCTAACGGGTCAAGGGTTATGTTATTTAAACGGTCTGGGTCAGTGGAAGACATGCTGTCACCATTGACTTTATATCAGTTTGTGGCCTTCTCATCTGAGAACCACTGGCTAGGAGACAGACAAGAACAAGAAGAAGACTTTGCTATCATTCTGAAGAGGCTAGGATTGGTACGACGGTTACTGAAGCATATTGTGATGAGGTGCTTTGCATGGTTTCCACGATTACATTGTGGCGAGCAGAAAGTCCGTGCAACAAGGGACAGCACGAGAGAGATAGTTATGGCTGGTCGAGTACACGAGGGAAAGCCGGAGCTAGCCTCGTGGTCAGTTGATCACCAGAAGTCGTGGAAGACGGTTACAGTTATTTGAAGATGTAGTCTTTATGTCGCGAGAATGACTAGTATTTGAATATGTTGTGAGCGATAGAAGTGTAGATAATTGTGGAAGCTGTGGAATAAAAGTAAATGAATAAACTGACAGCATTGTCAACCCTAGATGTTAAAGCCGGTGCAAACCAAGGTTCATTCCAAGTCTACGTCTTGACTCATTCCACACACACACACACACACACACACATATATATATATATATATATATATATATATATATATATATGTGTGTGTGTGTGTGTGTGTGTGTGTGTGTGTGTGTCTACACTACATCGAGAAAGATGCGTTCAGTTTGTCGTAGTGCTCTCTCTTTCTCTCATCTAAGGCTGCTACCAACCCCCCCCCCCCTATTTTGGGAGCGTCCAAGCACCCCCTTCATTTGATCGAGGAGGCTACCGCCCTCTAAGGGGCGGTAGCACCCTCTTTGTGAAACACTGGACTAAAAAAAGGCGGCTCCTGTCTCTGTGTGTTGTAAGACTACATGGGTCCAATCGCCCTCATTATGGGCAGTACTAATCTTCTCTCTTGTCTGCAACACTCATCAGAAATAACTGTTACTGAAACACATAAGGGCAATTTCAATAGCTAATGCTGACATATATATGTATACAACAGAGAGATGAATGATCGTAGACCAGGAAACAGATCAAGAAGACATGGAGAGATAATATCCAGACAGACCTGCACACACTTGGTGTCACCAACTGGAAAGAAAAGGCCAGCCAAAGAGATGAATGGAGGCGGATGATTTCTGCAGCAATGAACCTCAAGGGCTCGGAATGCTGAAGAAGAAAAAGATTAGGGCAATTTCCCTGTTTACCACACAACACAGACACACGCCTTAAAAATCCTAGTTACTATGAAAACACCGACGCATCAACTTAAAAAAAAAATTATAAAGTCGCTAAAATTCCAGTGGATGCCACTACAGAAACACGGCACCGCAATGTTTGATTAACCCCCCCCCCCCCCTCTTTTTTTTTATGTCCAGAAGTCGATACCCAGGAAATTGTGGGCCATGAAACAGCCTTCAGGTCAGAGCCACCGACAGCTCAGGCCGCCGCCATTGTCCCTAAATCAATACCCCGGTTAGAGATTCCATGTTCTAATTTTGATGAATTAGAGATTACCTTCCCATCCGCACTAAACGGGGGGTGGGCATTCGGGGGAGGTTTCTAATGCTTATGGAGAAATTTACAGCACAGATCTGGCCATTATCGATCAGGACAATTACAGCCATTAGTATTTGTCCTTAGTGATTGATGAGTTAAAGAAATCCGCTCGTGCGATTAGCTCTTTCAGTTCATACGATCTTTTTGAAGGTGCTGACGCGGTCATTTCTGTACTTAGAGAATGTTACAGCTGAAGCTGGTTTGTTTGTTGTTCGTATCGACATCTTAGCACTTCGGTCCGACCCTTCACGCCCCGTCCTCCGATGCAGCAGCCATCTCAGAGTCTCCATGCTCACTGAACCCTGTAGGAGCTGACTGGCGTATATTTTTTCTTTAGGCTGCTAAATGTTCCTGCAGGCTGGTCCTTGTTTAATATTAGTTTCCAATAGCCAGTTTATCCTCTCTGACTCCTTTGCCTCAACTTCTCTGGAACGCAGCACATTCAGTATGTTGGCCCTGTCCATACGTCTTCCCCCAATAACTACTGCAGACACAGCGAGTCTATCGGCTCTTTCATTTCTTCCCACAGCTGCTTCTTGAGGCGGGCCCTCTTGGTGGTGTCAAACCATTCTACTCGGAACTTACCAGTTTAGATCTTCTTAAGCATGTCCACCGAGTCTGTCACTTCAGTCCGTGAGCTGCTTTCTGTTCTTGCAGCCATGCAAGTGTCCCTGCGAAAGCTGCGATCTCAGTCGCCATGGACGTAGTTGAACTGAATGCCTGATTGTCTTATGTTAGTGTCTTTCCACTTACCTAGCAACAACCATTCACAAAAATGAAGTGTTTATTAATGGCACGTTGTCACTTGCATTCTTTACATGTAATAAGTGATAAAAACGGTAACACGTTAACAGAAACTAAAAACATATTAGAAAGATGGAAAGAATACTGTAGAGAAATGTATGCGGATGTGACAGGTAATTCAAAAACGACTTGTGAAAGTTATGAAAAAGAACCAGAGCCTTTACTGGCTGAAGTACGATCAGCAATACACAGCCACGACGGATTGGAAAAAAAAATATAGCAGAAGGCTTGGTACTAGAAAGAAGGGGCAGGAACCGACTGACACGAAGATGGGCACAGGATGTAAGTGATTCCTTGAGTATGAAAGTTCATGAGGCGGGAGAACTGGCGAGAGACTGAGTTTCTTTCAGGCAGACTGTGATGAGAGCGACGTTCTGCAAAGGACCTGCTACATAATGAGTTACTTGACATACACAGATTAACACGGGGCACTAAAAACTACCATTCACAAAAATGAAGTGTTTATTTACGGCAAGTGGTCATCTGACATACACAGATTAACATGGGGCCCTATACTCGTGGGGGCCCCTAACAAGTGCCCTACAGGTTCAGTCGGCACTGGTAGTGGCTACATGTTTGCTTGTTAGCCCGAAGGTCTTGTCTCCCTCTATCTCTCTATATGTATCTCTCTATCTCTGTCTCTCTGTGCGTCTCTGCCTTTGTCTAAATCCCGTAGTCTGTCTTGGACACTTATTTTGTCCTTTCTCATCTTCTGGGTAACAATCAGAACTCCGAGCCTTGTCGCTTAAAACTATATCTTCCCCTTAACTACATCCTATCACGAGAACCATTCACCGACATTCTGTCTGTCTGTCTGTCTGTCTGTCTGTCTGTCTGTCTGTCTGTCTGTCTGTCTGTCTGTCTGTCTGTCTGTCTGTCTGTCTGTCTGTCTGTCTGTCTGTCTGTCTGTCTGTCTGTCTGTCTGTCTGCCTGCCTGCCTGCCTGCCTGTCTGTCTGTCTGTCTGTCTGTCTGTCTGTCTGTCTGTCTGTCTGTCTGTCTGTCTGTCTGTCTGTCTGTCTGTCTGTCTGTCTGTCTGTCTGTCTGTCTGTCTGTCTGTCTGTCTGATGTCTTTATGATGTCCGTATGTCTGTCTGATGTCTTTCTGATGTCCGTATGTCTGTCAGTCTGAGAGAGAGAGAGAGAGAGAGAGAGAGAGAGAGAGAGAGAGAAGGAGGGAGAGAGAAAGAGTTTACAAATTCTAACTGCACATGCGTACTGGTAAACCCGCGACATAAGGAAGATATTTGCGGAGAATGAAGGAGCGGTTGAAGTTGGTGGGGAAGGGGCTAGGGGGACGATTTTCCATTGAAAAGGGGGCAGTGGGCCTACAAGTTTGGGAACCTCTGAAACATAGCGTCCGTGTCTAATTAAGAAGACGCGGTGTGCAATCTCCGTGTGCAAACTTCATTTCCGGAAACGTTTTTCAGACTCATTGATTCCTAATGACTATCTGCCGTCCAACCCATCCTCGGTTCTTCATGTGCAGACAGTGAATTTACGTGCTCCTTTTCTAGATAAAAGATATCCTATTTTCCAAGTTAGGTACTTTAAACTTTCTTGGGGTCACAATTATTATCATTATCAAGTAACGTCTCCGCATGCAAGGTCGTCTGGATCAGGTGTCTTAATTCTTAGTTCTGCAGCTTATATTCAGGATTTGGGGCGGGATTGTTAGTTATGTAACCCTTAAAGGATGTTGCAGAAGAAACCATGACGGATTTTTGGCTTTTCGAGATTTCACTATGCAATTTTACTGTTCAAGAGTTTAGCTTTACTCATGTATGGTCCGCTCTCGATACCATGGTTGAAACCAACACAAGGTCTCCTACTACCACATCACCCGTAGCTGGGATCAAACCCGGCACCTTAGAATTATGAAGCGCGTTTGCAACGCCTAAGCCACAGCCGCATATATAGAAACTATCACTCGTTGCCATAAACGTTGACACATAGAAACTAGGACATATTGTCATAAACGCTGACATATAGAAACTAGGACACGTTGCCATAAACGTTGACACATAGAAACTAGGACATATTGTCATAAACGCTGACATATAGAAACTAGGACATATTGTCATAAGCGCTGTCATACTGAAACTCAAACACGTTGTCATAAGCGCGGACATGTAGAAACTATCACACGTTGTCATAAGCGCGGACATGTAGAAACTATCACACGTTGTCATAAGCGCTGACATGTAGAAACTATCACATGTTGTCATAAGCGCGGACATGTAGAAACTATCACATGTTGTCATAAGCGCGGACATATAGAAACTATCACATGTTGTCATAAGCGCTGACATATAGAAACTATCACACGTTGTCATAAGCGCGGACATATAGAAACTATCACACGTTGTCATAAGCGCGGACATGTAGAAACTATCACACGTTGTCATAAGCGCGGACATATAGAAACTATCACATGTTGTCATAAGCGCTGACATATAGAAACTAGGACACGTTGTCATAAGCGCTGACATAGAGAAATAAGGTCACGTTGTCATAAACGCTGACATACTGAAACTCAAACACGTTGTCATAAGCGCTGACATACTGAAACTATCACATGTTGCCATAAACGTTGACATAAAGAAACTATCACATGTTGCCATAAACGTTGACATAAAGAAACTATCACATGTTGCCATAAACGTTGACATATAGAAACTATCACACGTTGTCATAAGCGCTGACATATAGAAACTATCACACGTTGTCATAAGCGCTGACATACTGAAACTATCACACGTTGCCATAAACGCTGACATAAAAAAACTATCACACGTTGCCATAGACGCTGCGGTGGTCGTATATGAATGAAGGGAGGAGGAGAGAAGGAGGGGAAAATTACAAGTTTTTAAGAGTATGAAGCAGGAGCAAGAGCAAAAAATAAGTGGAGAATGGTGGGGAGGATGGAAAGAAGCAAAAAGAATAAGATGGAGGAAAAGGAATAGGAGCAGTAATAGTAGCAGCAGCAGCAGCAGAAGAGGAAGTAGAAGAATGAAGAAGAGGAGGATAAGAAAAACACAGGAGAAGAAGAAGTAGTAGTAGTGGTAGTAGTAGCAGCAGCAGGAATAGCATTTCTGGCCTAACTATCTTGCACTATTGTGCATTTACCTCCATTATTTCAACATTAAATGGAATCCCATGTCATATGTCTTGATGTGTATTTTCTTTCTTGCAGCTCTGGAATGGCAGGTCTCAAGAGTATAGTCTAGTCCTGGAGTCTCATCTTTGCAGCAGAGACCTCCACCAGAGTGCCAGAGTGCAGACGGAAACTTCCACCTTCTCTTGCAGACGACTCCGTCATGGGTTGTCGACCAAGCAAACAAGCCACAAGTAAGGTCAGAGCTGTCGAACACAAAGAGGATTTCCGATGCTCGTGCAGTCCTCGGAAAATCCGCAAACATCACAAGTGCGCCAGTGGGAGCAACATCAGCCGGCGTATCTCAACCTGTAGTGGTCGAGGAGGCAGTAAGCAGTCCCTCAGCAGTAGCCACAAACCGCGATCCTCTAAAAGTGCTGACGTGGATTTTCCAGAATTCTCCACAACCACAGCGGTGTATAGAACTAGCGCCTCCAGAACCTCCAAAATTACCCTGCGTCTCTCGTGTGACGGGTCCACTTTGGAGATTGAACAATGCGATTATGATTTAGAAAAAGTTCGAGGCGATAGCGAGTCCAAACCAAGACCATGGAACAGCGCTCCAAATCTGACTAAAATGAGAGACATCAAATCGCGACTGTTTAGGGACTCCTACCTCCCCATTAAGCATTCAAAGTCGGGTTGGTCGCCAAGCTTTCTCAGCCCAACTTTCAGCAACAGAGGAGGATTCTTTCACGCGCCAGTCCAAGTCAACACCCCTGATGATTCCCTCTGCAGTTCGGGAAACATCAGTGGCTACAGCTTCTCTGTTTTCTCCCAAAGTGGTAGTAGTTATCGGGACAAAAACAGCGTGTACCAGGCTTTTGAATCCACAACATTTGCCGGTAAAACTTTCGGGAAAACATCTTTGAACAAATCTAATACATCTAGCAAGTGTTCTTCTGGGGATGAACGCCGCCCATTGCTACTGGATATTCTGAAGGAGTCACATAAGAAAGCCAGCTTGGAAGGAAATATCAACAAAGCAGCCAGCGCAGCCTCCATGGAGAATGCCTGCAAAGACAGGACACAAACATGTAGTTCTCTTGACAACATGATCAACGAGTTAGAAACATCGTTGGCGATGGTCAGTCGTATGTCTTCTTCCTCCGTTCCTCACACGGCCCGACCGTGTTCCCTCAACACCATCCGTGTTGATTCTATTGACATACACCAGCCCGATGTTTCCTTCTGTCTGGGCCATGTGGAGCAGCCACCGGTGACATTTAGAGATTGTTCGTCTCCAAATATAGAGCATATTCCAGTAAGTGTGATTTCATCTTACATCACATGTCAGGGTCGACCTGTGACCTGTGTGGGATGTGACAGACATTTCTGCCCACTTATTCCAAGCCCTGATGTTTACTTTTATGGAGACCAAAAACAAGATAAAAACTCGACAATGACCTTTGATCCCCCAGGTGTAACTTCATTAGATGAGACACAGTGCCAGGCCACACACCTTCAGTGTTTAACTAACAGCTACCTAGCAGCCCCATCACAGCTGCCGTCTAAGGACATCTTCAAGAAAGACACCAGTACACTTTTACATTCTGATCGGGGCACTTTGAGCACCCCACACCCTACTTTACCAAACGCCCCTGACAGAATCTCTGACGTCAACCAGATTCCGCTGCATCTTGCGCCTTCAATCGATCCAAGCTCAGTCATTCGTTTGGATGAACAAGGTTGCACAGCTGGTAATAAAAACCTGGGTTTCTATCTATCGACTGCGGACAAAGCGTCTGGCTCGTTAGAGACAAATGAACAGGGTACTCCTGGTTTGTCAGACCAGGGGCAGGTATTTGAACTGTGCTGTTTACGTCCAGAATTAGATCGCTCCAATCAAACAACTCAGAAGTCTGTAGCTAATTGTCTGGAAGACTTTGTGTACAGAAACAACCATAGCAAATTTCAGTTTCAAGTGCAGCCTGCCTTAAACAATTTGAATCAAGCTGGTTCAGATAAGGCTGAAGATAGAAGCATAAATCTAGGCAAACTGTCAGGTCAAATTTTCACGTCAAGTAGTTCTCATGGAGCAAAGACTGACACATTTCCGGGTGCGCAGAAATGTTGCTCAGATGCGAGCTGTGCACAAACGACAGGGATCGAATTCTGTGAAAATGAGTCTAGAATTAGACAGTTGGAAAATTTCCTGTCATCGCTGCGGGTAATTGATGGCGTTGTCGGGGAAAATTACATCATTTTACAGCAGAACAAACAACGGGGAGATGGGCGGCCCAGCGCTGATGACAGGACTAGAGCCTCTCGCTTTGTTGTCCCTGAGTCCATACATTGTAAACAGCAAGAATCTAAACAGGAAAAAGAAAAAACAATACTGGAAAGTCTAGAATTACACAGTTTTAATAACAGACAGACAAAAGAGTCGGAAGTCAGCAAACAAGACAAAGTATGTAATGATTGTATAACAGAGAGATCAGATGTCAGTATAAAGAGTAATCTCAATTTAGTTGAGAAAAGTAGGCAGTCGGGAAGTTTTTCTCATCAGCTGAATGGAAATACTAGTCTGTTAGAGGAAATCAATGCCTGCCCTTGGGAAGCTCTCCAAACGCTAAATCTGGTCCAAGCTAATGAAACGAGCTCTTCTTTTTCTAACAGCAGCTTACAATTGGGGAGACAAACTTCTGATCGGATGAAACACAGAAACGCCACTGACAGACTCCAGGTCGATCGATTCTCTGACGATGCCGGTTATCTTCTTGGTCTTCTGTTTCCAGAAGGCGCCAACTTCACCAAGCCTCTCAACTCCAACACTAGATTTTCTTTCGACTTTGAATATGTAGATGAATCTGAAACTACTTGCTCTTCAGATTCAGGTAGCTCAGATAACGAAATCAGCCCTCTCTGCTATTCTTTGCTTGGTCAGCAGTCCAGTTGTGAGAAATGTCCACTGAATCTAAATTCACAGTTAAGGGATACTCCGAGCTTTAGCACAGGCCCCACGATGACATCTATGCAGAACGTGCGAGAGATCATTGTTTATCAGCGATTGGCGATGATGGACCCTTGTGTAACTCCGATAGAAGATAGACCAGCTGATTTATGCAGCAGGCCGAGGTTAAGATCGGATAGAAATTATTACAATTCTGGAATTTATTCAAAAGATTCTGAATCGTGTTTCATGGGGTTTCCACGGCACGCATATACAAGTGATATTTCATTGGGTGAACCCTGCCCCTTGCTCGCAAAGATGGAAAATCCAATTACAAGAACCTCAAATGTTATTCACGGAAACGCGCTAGACAACAGACAAGGTAATCACTTGGGAAACAAGCAAGAGATAATGGTATTAGATGACGATATTATCGCTCCAAACTTCTCGGCCAGAATAAGCGCTGCTGGCAAAGATGCCCCAAAACACCATGACACAGACAGTGAAGTTTGCGAAAACCTGTCATTTGCCAAGCTTTGTTGCCTGGATACTGTCACGAACTCATTTCACAGTCTTCTCCCGTTTTCAGAAACCTCTGAAGAAACTGAGGAAAGCCTCTTAGGTTTCTCCAGCCAGTCTGACGTAACAAAAAACCAGAGAAGAGAAGTGGGTTCCACTAGTGGGCAAGTATTGATCCAGCAACTCGCTTCTGGCCCCTGTCATTATCGTAAAAATTCCGGAAGACGCCACCCTGATGGGCAGATCATCAATAGAGAAGACGGACACCTTGTTGATGAAACCTCGACCTGTTTCGTAAATTATCTTGGTCACGCCATGGAGGATAATGAATGGGCGTCAGAGAAACTACGATCTAGGAAACAAACAGATAGAATAATAAAACAAGCAACTAGTCATGAAAAAGAAAATACAAATATTTCCATTAATAATAAAACATGTAACACGGATGACGGATTTACCAGCCTTGAATTGTTTGATTACAAAAGTTCGCACGAACTTGAGGCGATCAATTCGTCGATACGCGCTCATTTGTGTGACGTCGGCATGGGAAAAAATCAGCGTGCTGCTGGTGACAAACCTGCTGTCTTAACCAACGAAATGCAATTTCTGTTGAGCAACTGTCGAAAACAAATCGATCGTTTAAACAACAACAGCAATATTGTAGACGAAAACACAGCTTCTCAATCTTCGTTATGTCACACGTATCTTACAACAGGTAGTGAATGTCCACTGAAAGATGCTTCAGTTAACAACGCCCCTGATAATCCTAAAGCATCTACCCCGATGGAAAAAGATATCAATGTCAGTGAAAATAACAAACTGGTGTGCATCGAGAAAACGGCATCGAACCATGGAACTATGCCTTCTCAGCGATCTAGTTCACGTTGTTATTTACATAAGCAGGAAGATCTGAACTGCGAACAGACAAAACTAGTAGTTAGTTGTAACGAAACCGCCGTTGTTCAACAAATTCCCAGTATTAAATCCGAGATTCCTGCCTCTCAGTCTGTAATTACAAACACAGAAGTGCAGGCTAACAATCCCAGCGAAAGTATAAGTTGCAGCCTCGGTGTCATTTCGTCGACCAAAACCATCAATGGAAAACAGTCTTTTCACAAACACTATCATCTTCTAGATCGTCTCTATCCGGGCAAGTCGACTGGAAGTAATGCCACATTAGACTCAAGGCAATCAGCGAAACTGGGGAATAATGTATGTGTAAGTTCTTTACTGACAAGCGATTCTAGAAAATTATCGGATAACTCTAACCAAATCGGATGTTTGACGACTGGTTCTGGACAAGATGGCTTTTTTCAGGATTCCAATCATACTAAATATCCTTTAATCTTGGAAAATCCGTCAGTTTCCTCGGAAAATGTTAGTGACAGGAAAATAGACAATGTAAGTCATGAGAAAAATGTGGAATCATTAAATATGCCACGAAATAATGTTTTATCTTTAGTTCGGTATTTTGAAAAGGTTCCTTATATTCGCCGAGAAACGAAACAATAACATAATTATACTGTAACCACTGCCTGCCCAAAAGCGTGTCATCAGGGTCGACTGATTGGGAACTTTCTTCGAAGTCGGAGCGCAACTGCCAGAGAGGCAAGGAACCAGCAGTCTGCATGCAAATGAATTAGACATGTGAAACGGATGTGCAAGCAACACTCAGTTTCTGGAACAGGACAAGAGTCCAGAAGTGGACGAACAACCAGAACTCTCCACCGAAGTTTACAGCAGATGAACGCGAAGAAGAAGAAGAATTATACTATGGCAGATTCAGTGGTTCATGTGTTTAAAAACTTGCAGGAAAACGTCAAGTTTCATATTGAAACGATGTAACGACGTGTACGACATCGAGAATTCCAGGCAACTGGTTGAAGCTTTAATTGGTTGGTTTAGTGACTGACTGTTGATTGGCTGGTTGAGCTGAGGTGGTGTCGATTGGTTAATTTATTTGTTACCTGGGTGGTAACTCAACTGACCGGTTGATTGGCTGGATGGTTTGTTGGTTGGTATATTAGTTACTTGATTTAATGATTGATTATTGTTTAGGTTCATTGAGTAATTGGTGTATTGATTCATGTTTTTGTTTTTTATTTATTGATTTATTAATTATATTTGTTCATAGATTGGTTGCTTTGGTAGTTCTTCGATTGATCTGCCCCTTGTCTTACTAGTAGGTTCAATGGCTGGCTCAGCCAGACGAAACCCAGCATATCCAGTTATGTACGACTGTGGTTACTTAGTAATAATTCTGTGTGTTGAGACACTCAGGGCCAGCTGTCCAGGATTTTCCTACGATGTCTGCCAACTGATAATTATGGTGAAGACGATGTTGATTATATAATTACTTATTGCCCAGCTGTTTATAGTTCTCAGGTGATCTATACCTAGGAACCTCTCTCTCTCTCTCTCTCTCTCTCTCTCTCTCTCTCTCTCTCTCTCTCTCTCTCTCTCTCTCTCTCTCTCTCTCTCTCTCTCTCTCCCTCTAGCCAAAGGTTTTTCCATATAATTCAGAGGCCATGGTCTAGGAGGGAGTCTGGCTAGTCTAACTTCGATGGACTAACCTTTTGGTTCTCAATCTACGACTGACCTGGCAAGCCGGCAGGGGATTGTTTTACTAATCAGAGAAACCTAAGGCTAATTAGTATGTCATGTCAGCAAAAACCTTCTACCTGTCACGTGATTCTCGCATAAGGCATGTAACCCAGGCTCACATTTGGATAGACCAATCGTCTCTGATGAGCGATGTGGCCAACATCACGCCGGCTGCCTTTACTTTCCATGAGTATAATTGGATCTGAATATAAACTAACACGACAGTGTTAAAATAAGAAAGGATGACCTGGGTCCCAGTGTTCTCAAGCATTCGACCATCGGCTCATGATATTTCATAAACTCCGTTAATGTCTCATTATGTAAGTGTCTTTTCCTGATCATTCTGAAGAGTGGGGCAGTGACTTCAACAGCTGACGATACGTCAAGGTTGTATCGTTCTCTCTTCACATGCTACAGACTGTTAAGAAAGTTTCATCAGCATCACAGGCAATAAAACCAGCTGTTGCTTGGTCCTCAGTTGCTGCTGACTGTCTGGTCAGGTCCCGCCACTTCTGTCGATCAGATGAATTTAACCATTATGTATCAGGTTCTTTGCCGAAAGTCAGCCTCTTCACAGCCCGCGTGAGAGACACTCGATCTGTCGCCTGATGTCTGGTCTCGTCCACTTTTATACCCAGAGTGTTTTCTACTAGCTAATCTTTCTGTGTGGGTTCCGGGACCCCATTGTGTGGGTTCCAGGACCCCATTGTGGGGGAAAACAACAATAGGCCCACTGCCTCCCCTATAAGCATGTCGTAAGAGTAGACTAATTGGATTTTTCTTGGAAATATAAGTGCATCTGCCTGAGAGGCACGGAACCAACAGACTGCATACAAATAAGCAAGATCTGTAAAACGGATGTGCACGCAACACCCAGGTTGTGAAAAAGGTCTAAAGTCCAGAGGCGTTTGAACAACCAGAACTTTTCGCCGAAGTTTAAAGCAGGTGAACGCGAAGAAGAAGAAGAAGACTAGCCAATCTTCCTTGATGTTGAGATCTTTCAATTGGCCGTACTGGCTTATCTAAGGCTCAATCAGTCAACCATATCTTGTGTTCAAGGGATTCTTGGCCTGCTCCTTTCCTATTCTGTCCTGAATCATGCAGTGCTCACACCCCTCCCCCTCCCCCTCCCCTCCCCCCTCCATTTTCCTTTGTTTGTTCAACACACGCATATCCTATCTTGACCTCGACGAGGACATTGACGCGCTTGACTAGGTTTTTACTCCCAGGTAACTCCCAGTTGAGTTGTCTCTGGTTTTGCGTCCACTAGAGCTATTGTATTGCGTTGCCTTCTGCTATGATGTTGTTTCCCTCTTCTATACATTATGCTGCTGCTGTAAATCTTAGCACGGATACACGAACTTCGTAGCCCCAGCGGATATCGATAGCTTTCAAATGGTTCTGGAGAACTGAAATTTGAAGGGTGACATTTCTAAATATACTAAACTTTAATACCCAAAAATACAAGCAAGAACAAATGACACACTTGCGTGAGAGACTACAGGCAATGTTTCTATCTGAAAAATTAAACAAGATCAAGAGGACGGCTGCGAAAAATGTGGATCGACAACATTAAAGACACTACGTCTTAACGGCATGACAATAGCCAGCGGCAGCCAGCGTACACTGGATGGCAAATTATCCCTCCAAACGCTGCTTAAAGGCAGAAGTGGTTCATGATGATGATGATGATAATGATTACGATGATATTAATGATGATGATAATGATGATGATGTTGATGATGATTACGATGATAATAATGATGATGATAATGATTACGATGATAATAATGACGATGATAATGATGATAATGATTACGATGATAATAATGATGATGATGATAATGATGACGATGATGATGATGATGATAATGATCATGAAGAAGAAGAAACATTCGCAGTTCATGTATCTTGTTTCTTAAACCATTTGTACGTTTGTTCTGGTCTGGGGAACACGAGAGAGAACGCCCTTAGCCGCACAGGACTACAGGTTACACATGGCCGGTGCAGCCGTTACTGGTGCTCCAAGTATAACTTCTTTGCAGGTTGAACGGGGTATCCGGGATCTACTTGTTAGTCTGTCATCCTCCAGACTGCGATTTGTTTTACATTTCAGGGTGGTAAACAATCAGGTAGAAGGAGACAAACCGATCGATGAAGAGAGAAGGTTTGGCATCCCTGTCTGGATGCCGGGACCCCATCTTAGGGTGTGGCGGGGAGGAGAATAGACCCACTTATAAGCGTGTCGTAGAATGTAACAAATAAGGTGTTTGCGGAAATGAGATATGGTGGTGGAAAGAAACAGATGTTGCAGCCTAGCTGTAAACCCTAACACAACATGCCAACCACCATTTTAAAAGGCGAACGCGGAAGGAAAAGGAACTGTTTGGCAGAAAGTTTGATCTTCTGCTTTTAACCCTCACTGAAGCCTGTCACTGTGTATGTGTTGTGTCTTTATACGTGTATGATATCACTGTGTATGTGTTGTGTCTTTATACGTGTATGATATCACTGTGTATGTGTTGTGTCTTTATACGTGTATGATATCACTGTGTATGTGTTGTGTCTTTATACGTGTATGATATCACTGTGTATGTGTTGTGTCTTTATACGTGTATGATATCACTGTGTATGTGTTGTGTCTTTATACGTGTATGATATCACTGTGTGTGTGTTGTGTCTTTATACTTGTATGGTATCAGTGTGTATGTGTTGTGTCTTTATACGTGTATGATATCACTGTGTATGTGTTGTGTCTTTATACTTGTATGGTATCACTGTGTATGTGTTGTGTCTTTATACTTGTATGGTATCAGTGTGTATGTGTTGTGTCTTTATACGTGTATGATATCACTGTGTATGTGTTGTGTCTTTATACTTGTATGGTATCAGTGTGTATGTGTTGTGTCTTTATACGTGTATGATATCACTGTGTGTTGTGTCTTTATACTTGTATGGTATCAGTGTGTATGTGTTGTGTCTTTATACGTGTATGATATCACTGTGTATGTGTTGTGTCTTTATACTTGTATGGTATCAGTGTGTATGTGTTGTGTCTTTATACGTGTATGATATCACTGTGTGTTGTGTCTTTATACTTGTATGGTATCAGTGTGTATGTGTTGTGTCTTTATACGTGTATGATATCACTGTGTATGTGTTGTGTCTTTATACGTGTATGATATCACTGTGTATGTGTTGTGTCTTTATACTTGTATGGTATCACTGTGTATGTGTTGTGTCTTTATACTTGTATGGTATCAGTGTGTATGTGTTGTGTCTTTATACGTGTATGATATCACTGTGTATGTGTTGTGTCTTTATACTTGTATGGTATCAGTGTGTATGTGTTGTGTCTTTATACGTGTATGATATCACTGTGTGTTGTGTCTTTATACTTGTATGGTATCAGTGTGTATGTGTTGTGTCTTTATACGTGTATGATATCACTGTGTATGTGTTGTGTCTTTATACTTGTATGGTATCAGTGTGTATGTGTTGTGTCTTTATACGTGTATGATATCACTGTGTGTTGTGTCTTTATACTTGTATGGTATCAGTGTGTATGTGTTGTGTCTTTATACTTGTATGGTATCACTGTGTATGTGTTGTGTCTTTATACGTGTATGATATCACTGTGTATGTGTTGTGTCTTTATACTTGTATGGTATCACTGTGTATGTGTTGTGTCTTTATACGTGTATGATATCACTGTGTATGTGTTGTGTCTTTATACTTGTATGGTATCAGTGTGTATGTGTTGTGTCTTTATACGTGTATGATATCACTGTGTGTTGTGTCTTTATACTTGTATGGTATCAGTGTGTATGTGTTGTGTCTTTATACGTGTATGATATCACTGTGTATGTGTTGTGTCTTTATACTTGTATGGTATCAGTGTGTATGTGTTTTGTGTCTTTATACGTGTATGATATCACTGTGTGTTGTGTCTTTATACTTGTGTGGTATCAGTGTGTATGTGTTTGTGTCTTTATACTGTATGGTATCACTGTGTATGTGTTGTGTCTTTTATACGTGTATGATATCACTGTGTATGTGTTGTGTGTCTTTATACGTGTATGATATCACTGTGTATGTGTTGTGTCTTTATACTTGTATGGTATCAGTGTGTATGTGTTGTGTCTTTATACGTGTATGATATCACTGTGTGTTGTGTCTTTATACTTGTATGGTATCAGTGTGTATGTGTTGTGTCTTTATACTTGTATGGTATCACTGTGTATGTGTTGTGTCTTTATACGTGTATGATATCACTGTGTATGTGTTGTGTCTTTATACTTGTATGGTATCAGTGTGTATGTGTTGTGTCTTTATACGTGTATGATATCACTGTGTATGTGTTGTGTCTTTATACTTGTATGGTATCAGTGTGTATGTGTTGTGTCTTTATACTTGTATGGTATCAGTGTGTATGTGTTGTGTCTTTATACTTGTATGGTATCAGTGTGTATGTGTTGTGTCTTTATACTTGTATGGTATCAGTGTGTATGTGTTGTGTCTTTATACTTGTATGGTATCAGTGTGTATGTTTGTGTCTTTATACTTGATATGGTATCAGTGTGTATGTGTTGTGTCTTTATACTTGTATGGTATCAGTGTGTATGTGTTGTGTCTTTATACTTGTATGGTATCAGTGTGTATGTGTTGTGTCTTTATACTTGTATGGTATCAGTGTGTTATGTGTTGTGTCTTTATACTTGTATGGTATCAGTGTGTATGTGTTGTGGTCTTTATACTTGTATGGTATCAGTGTGTATGTGTTGTTGTGTCTTTATACTTGTATGGTATCAGTGTGTATGTGTTGTGTCTTTATACTTATGGTATCAGTGTGTATGTGTTTGTCTTTATACTTGTATGGTATCAGTGTGTATGTGTTGTGTCTTTATACTTGTATGGTATCAGTGTGTATGTGTTGTGTCTTTATACTTGTATGGTATCAGTGTGTATGTGTTGTGTCTTATACTTGTATGATATCAGTGTGTATGTGTTGTGTCTTTATACTTGTATGGTATCAGTGTGTATGTGTTGTGTCTTTATACTTGTATGGTATCAGTGTGTATGTGTTGTGTCTTTATACTTGTATGGTATCAGTGTGTATGTGTTGTGTCTTTATACTTGTATGGTATCAGTGTGTATGTGTTGTGTCTTTATACTTGTATGGTATCAGTGTGTATGTGTTGTGTCTTTATACTTGTATGGTATCAGTGTGTATGTGTTGTGTCTTTATACTTGTATGGTATCAGTGTGTATGTGTTGTGTTCTGAGTGCATGTACACCTCTCTATGTTGTGCCGGTATGTGTGTTTCTTGTCAGTGTGTCCGCCTCCGTCCTTAAGTGTATTTGTGTGTTTGTGTGTTTGTGTCTGTTCTACTGCATCATTTGTTTCTCATCCTCTTGTGTGTCTGCACTGGGTGCGTATTTGTGCATCATATTTCATATATTTGTAAATTATGCATTTGCTATCCATGCTTTTGTATTTTACTCTACATCTCATTCTCTGAATTTAAAAAAAAAATATATATGCATAATATGTCTTATATGTAACATACAACTGTCGTGTGAGAAATGAGTGTTTGAAAAGGCCGTATGTAGGACAGGCCTGCGTGTTCATTTTGTGACACATTGAAAATAAAGTTTGTTCGTTCCTTCGTTTGTTCTTTCATCAACTTTCGTCTCTGAGTGTCTCTTTGACGTCCTCGCTCTTTCATCAACTTTCGTCTTTGAGCGTCTCTTGGACGTCCTTGTTCTTTCATCAACTTTCGTCTCTGAGTGTCTCTTTGACGTCCTCGTTCTTTCATCAACTTTCGTCTCTGAGTGTCTCTTTGACGTCCTCGTTCTTTCATCAACTTTCGTCTTTGAGTGTCTCTTAGACGTCCTCGTTCTTTCATCAACTTTCGTCTTTGAGTGTCTCTTTGACCTCCTCGTTCTTTCATCAACTTTCGTCTCTGAGTGTCTCTTATAGGTCCTCGTTCTTTCATCAACTTTCGTCTCTAAGTGTCTCTTATACGTCCTCGTTCTTTCATCAACGGTCGTCTCTGAGTCTCTCTTAAATGTCCTCGTTCTTTCATCAACGTTCGTCTCTGAGTCTCTCTTAGATGCCCTCGTTCTTTCATCAACTTTCGTCTCTGCTTCTCTCTTGGATGTCCTCGTTCTTTCATCAACGTTCGTCTCTGAGACTCTCTTAGATGTCCTCGTTCTTTCATCAACTTTCGTCTCTGAGTCTCTCTTAGATGTTCTCGTTCTTTCATCAATGTTCGTCTCTGAGTGTCTCTTAGATGTCCTCGTTCTTTCATCAACGTTCGTCTCTGAGTCTCTCTTAGATTTCCTCGTTCTTTCATCAACTTTCGTCTCTGAGTCTTTCTTAGATGTCCTTGCTCTTTCATCAAAGTTCGTCTCTGAGTCTCTCTTGGATGTCCTCGTTCTTTCATCAAAGTTCGTCTCTGAGTGTCTCTTGGAAGTCCTTGTTCTTTCATCAACGTTCGTCTCTGAGTCTCTCTTAGATGTCCTTGTTCTTTTCTCACTTTTCGTCTTAGAGTATCTCTTGGATGTCCTCGTTCTTTTATCAACGTTCGCCTCCGAGTGTCTCTTGGGAGTCCTTGTTCTTTCATCAACGTTCGTCTCTAAGTGTCTCTTGGACGTCCTTGTTCTTTTATCACTTTTCTCACTTTTCGTCTCTGAGTATCTCTTGGACGTCCTTGTTCTTTCATCAATTTTCGTCTCTAAGTCTTTCTTGGATGTCCTTGTTCTTTTATCAACTTTCGTCTCTGAGTGTCTCTTGGACGTCCTTGATCTTTCATCAACGTCCGTTTCAGAGTGTCTCTTGGACGACCTTGTTCTTTTATCAACTTTTGTCTCTTAAATGTCCTCGTTCTTTCATTAACGTTCGTCTCTGAGTCTCTTTTAGATGTCCTCGTTCTTTCATCAACTTTCGTCTCTGGGTCTCTCTTGGACGTCCTCGTTCTTTCATCAACGTTCGTCTCTGAGTCTCTCTTAGATGTCCTCGTTCTTTCATTAACGTTCGTCTCTGAGTCTCTCTTAGATGTCTTCGTTCTTTCATCAAAGTTCGTCTCTGAGTCTCTCTTAGATGCCCTCTTTCTTTCATCAACTTTCGTCTCTGAGTCTCTATTAGATGTCCTCGTTCTTTCATCAACTTTCGTCTATGCGTGTCTCTTGGACGTCCTTGTTCTTTCATCAACGTTCGTCTCTGAGTGTCTCTTGGACGTCCTTGTTCTTTTATCACTTTTCTCCCTTTTTTGTCTCTGTCTCTTGGACGTCCTTGTTCTTTCATAAACTTTCGTCACTGGGTGTCTCTTGGACGTCCTTGTTCTTTCATCAACATTCGTCTTTGAGCGTCTCTTGGACGTCCTTGTTCTTTCATCAACGTTCGTCTCTGAGTGTCTCTTGGACGTCCTTGTTCTTTCATCACTTTTCATCTCTGAGTATCTCTTGGACGTCCTTGTTCTTGTATCAACTTTCGTCTCTGAGTGTCTCTTGGACGTCCTTGTTCTTTTATCAACTTTCGTCTCTGAGTGTCTCTTGGACGTCTTTGTTCTTTCATCAACTTTCGTCTCTGAGTGTCTCTTGGACGTCCTTGTTCTTTCATCAACTTTCGTCTCTGAGTGTCTCTTTGACGTCCTCGTTCTTTCAGTCTCTGAGTGTTTCTTGGATGTCCTTGTTTCCACCATCCATTTGTTTCCCATGTCAGTACCTGGTTATCGACTTTCTTAACTTCTTCTTCTCTGCGACCTTGCATCTTGTCGAAGTGTCGGGGGAGATATGATATTCGTTGTCAGTAGCACTATTAAGACTGATGTTCATTTCTGTAAGGCTGTTTCTAATGAGGTCTTTCACTCGCCCATTAACCGTTATAACATTTTAGTTTGGATCGCTGTTGTACACAGTCCCCATGGCATTCTTGTTTGGTGTCCAAACTGGTTGTAATGAATATTCTTTGATGACCTGTAAGACTGGCTTTATTCCTAGCATTCGTCTGATTTCGTGATTTAGTATTCTGTCTTTCCTTGAAACTCCTGCAGCTCTTCTAAGGCATTTCTCTCTGTTGTCACAATTTTACGTTCATTGGAGGATGTAAGTGTCCACGTATGGTACTGATAGCATAGTGTTGGCCAAAAAAATAGCTACAATAAGATTTACTTTAGTACGCCGGGGTATCTGCTTGTGTGTCAACAGGGAAGTTTCCCGTCGCATGTAAAAAAAAAAAAAAAAATTCTTCTAAATACTTAAATTCCTCTGTTTGTCTTAAGATGTTGTTTTTTAATTTTATTTCTAAATTGTCTTTCTATCTTCCTATCACCATTGTCTTTGTCTTCTTGGTGTTTAATTTCATATTATATTACTCCCCTTTGTTACTAATTAGATTTAGGTTGTTCTGTAGGCATTCCGTACTTTTTGCTATGATTACCTGGTCGTCGGCGAATAGTAATTCTGTAATATCTTCTTCATGTTATAAAAAGAAGCGGCGATAGTACACAGCACTGCAACCAGAGTTCACTATGAAAATTCTTGACAATCCTGCCTTCGATCTTATGCAGCATTTACATGTGAACAGACTTTTGCAAATATTAATGAGATGATTGCTGATTCCCTTTTCCCCCATACATTCCCACAACACATTCCTGGTCTATGAATGTCAACAATCATGTCTTATCGTGTTATAATGCTCTCGCTGACTTGTTTTACTGCTAATAGAAAATGGCCGCTTTTGCCCAACAGCAGGATCAAGTCAATAACTAGACATTTAGATATTTCCCGGTGGTGTACCGTAGCCATTGTCTATGCCTCTTGCAAGGGTTGTTTCACTTTGAAGACATAAACTTCCAGTACGAGTTTTGCACACAACCCCTAGAACATACTGAAGACAGAGAAGTTGTGAACTCGTCCTCAAGTGTCGCTGTTGTTGTTTAAACCTCCATTTTAATGTATAAACAGTTGCTCAGCCGAAATATCATTCTGTTAGCCAAGACAGCAGGTTTCTCATTGTCTGTGTTTACACAAATGAGCGGGCGTCCTTTTACAGACAAGCTGATCATCTCAAGTTTATGTGAAATTATGTCATAAAGCTATCGCGGCTGGGGTAGGGGCAGGGAAATGGAGAGGCGAATCATTATCATTTTAAATATTTCTACTTTTGTCTTAAAGCAAAATAAGGAGGAAGAGTTTGCAGTCCAATGATTTATGTCTCTCACCCCCCCCCCCCACCCCACCCCTACCTTTTCTCCCTCACTTCCCCCTCAACTTTTTGAAGTGGATGGTAATTATGGTGATGGGGAGGAGGATGATGATAGTGGTGGTATTGATGATGTTGAAGTTATAACAAAAAGAAGAAAAACAAACATTCACATATTTTGGTAACATAAAGCTCAGGACGCTAGTATAAAAACCTCACTGAATGAAACGATTGGTGGCTACGGGTGCTTCAATTATAACTTCTTTGGAGACTGAACCGGGTGTGTGCGATTTGCCATTTCGGGTTGCCATTGATCAGTGCAGCCTTGTGGCTTAGAGGCCAGTGGATTCGTTTCACAAGTGAAGGACTCTCAAAGTATTAGGGTTCGATTTACAGGAGGGCAGTTTATTTATGTATTTAAAAAAACCTCTCATGGCAGTCGAAGAATAGTACGAGAATCGTATGGTGGAAGAGTTAGGGTCCCACCATGTAATCTGCAATGAGTGCACTGTGACCAACTTTTACAGAAAAAATAAAGATATTCCTAAATTTGCAGACGTGATAAAACCTTCAGATGATACATACCGGTGTTGCCAACTCAAAAGATAAAAAAATTGGCCAAACATTGGTTTGAAAGGCCACATTTCTGGAATGTGGCCATAAAACGCCCGGATACAGATGACTACGATAGCGATCAGG
>CAJHNH020005946.1:0-82500 GCA_905116865.2 Candidula unifasciata | reverse complement strand
AGCTCATTGGACGGACATCAGGACTGGCCCTCACGTTGGCCTTCATCCTGGCTTTGTCCACAATGTAGGCAAACTCTTTCAGGACCTTATTATGGCGTCATGTGTATCGTCCATGACCTAGGGCTCTCCTATATGTGGACAATACGTGCTCGAGCTTCTCCTTTGCTCTACATAAGGGACATTTCGCGTCGTTGGTTGCACGCCCGTAATTATTCCCCCTTTAAAATATTATTTTTAGGAAGCAGTGGGTATTTTCTGACCCGCCCCATCGCTTCACTCAATGGAGTCCTGAATGGCGATATTAACAAAAATGATGTGTAAAACAAACACCAGATATTAGGCATTTACAGGGAGTGTTTGTTGAGTGTATTTAAGTCGGAAATCATGATTATTTCTTGTTCATCCCATGTTTTGTAATTACACTGGACGGTGGGGAAATAAAGAAGAAGCTGGATATATGGTTTCTTCTGGTACTAATGAGCCCACTGAGTTTAACTGCCGTAAAGAAGAGTCATGGGAACACATGCTTTACATGCAGGAGCTTTTGTTTTAACTGTCCGCTTTTTGTTTGTTTTAACGTTTGTTTTCTTTAATCTACTCTTTGTTATTGCTGCATTGTCTATCCTGATGTTGATTTCATAGCCTAAAGGTGTATTTTGTGTTTAATGACTGAGGATCAAAGGTACGTAGGGAGGCTGCATGGTCTCGGGGCATGGTGTCCGTCTCCAGTGCTAGAGGTCCCAGGTTTCTGTCCCGGTGGAGGTTGGGATTTTTTCAAGTGGGCTTCTAGTAATTTCCCCTGATCTTTGGGTAGTGAAATCCGACGCCACTGTGTATTGTTGCGCACGTAAAAAAAATCTCTTGGCAGTTGGAAATCGAAAAGAGTAGCCTAAATGCTCCAAGTAAAATACTAGGCTCCAACTATTTTTGATTGGGTGACCTTTGCCGTTCTTGACACAGCTACCTCTCTCCTTCTCAGCCCTCAGTTATTTTCACAGCCACGTGACTAGAAAATAATGAAAACGTTTTAATGTCCATTATAAATGGTAGCCTTGTTTTCACAGTGGTCTGCACGTCTGATGCCGACGCTGTTGTCATAAGTTAAAATTCTAATCGACAGAGGGCGTTTCTAAACTATCTAGTGTTATCAGGTTAACACAATGCGCATCATTCTAGGGTGCACTGGAGACACCTCTTGTGTAGCAATAAGGTATCTTCTTGACTTTCCTACCATGAACTACGGGATCAAGATCAGGAGGGCTCGTGCATACCTCAAGATAAGCTCAGATCTGAAGCACCCTTTGCACCACATGCTCTTCAAGAAAAAGGGCAATAGGCTTAAAAGGGGCAAATCATGGCTGGGTAGGGCAGAGGATGACATCATGCAGGTTTGCAGCCTTTCAGACATCTATCCAGGTGAGGAGTGGATACCAGCGTCTAAAGCGCCCAATCTCACATTATCCTGTGTCGTAACGCTCGATAGGAATTGTCGGGAACAGAATCCAGCTGCTGTCAATGCCGAGGTATGCGCGCTTATTAGTGACAAGACAGATGAGACAGATGTGGTGATTTTCCCAGACGGGTCCGTTATACGAGGACATAAGAGTGCATGGGCATTTACAGCTCGCTCTTCAGACAGAACAGTTCAAGAAGCCAGCGGTGCCTTCTCTATGACCACCATCAGCATGACGATGGAGGTGATGGCGGTGACACAAGCTTTCATGTGGCTGGGATCACTTTACTGTTCCCGCGTGTGTGTACTGAATGATTCTTTGAGCATGATCCGGCAGGTCGAGGCAGGCTGGTTAAACAAACAGTGGCTTGAGTCGTTTCAAAATTCTCCTGTGTGTGCAATTACTTTCATTTTCGTTCCATGGCATGCAGGAGTTTTTGGCAATAAGAGAGCTGACAGACTGGCAGGTGCTGCATTAAGTAAAGATGGCCGCCCCATGGATCACGCTGACATTGTCATTGCCCTCAAAGAGATAGGGCGTTCTGAGGATTTTGGAAGCAACGTGTCCACATCACTGTTAAGAATACGCGAATTGGGAGTAAAGATCGGCACAGCCAAACATGAGAAGCACACCGGACGCACACGAAGTCTTGCTAACCAACATAGGACTGGTACTATTAACCGCACGACGCTGATGAATATGTTAGGAGGGGAATCTGAGCGCCTATGGATGTTTCCGGAGGGCTGTGAAGATAATCTATCTCATAATTTATAACATAACTCAGGTTAACAGCCTAAAATATAGGAAATGTTGAGCAAGTAAAGGCGATGGGTGTAATAATGACCACAACACTCAATAAGCGGGAAATGGTACAGAAATCAGGGCTGGCAGAGTTACAACCAACTGAGTTTGTTCACATCTTTTTTTGTCAATGATCACACACGTTAGTGAGAATCCCCGTGGCCAAGAGTTCAATCAATTTGATTTCCGCTCTGAAGGTCATCACCTCGTTTTAAGGAAGAATCATTCAGGTCACCGTCAGCTCTGTGGCTAAGTCGATGCGAACGCTTCGTAATGCCGGGATGCCGGGTTCGATCCCAGCTGCGGGCCATGGCCTTGCGTTGGTTTCGACAGTGGTATCAAGAAAGCGACCGTTCAGAGGCACTGGCAAACTACTGGACGTAAATTTGTCTAGAAAAACCACACAACAGCCAAGGGCTGTTGGGGTTGGTTCTGGAACGTCCTGTAAAGGATACGCAATTAACCACTCAGATCACCAGTGTAGATTTTACAGAGATTCATGAGAACTGTCGTTAGAGCCACGGAGTTCATTCTTTGTTCGACTTTCTAGGCAGGCTGCTAGCCCTTCTCCATAGAGAGAGCAAAGGATTTGAGCTGACACCCGATAAAGAAGTCGATCCTATCGACTGTAACTTTGACGTTAACATTCGTGTTTTAAAGGTTCTTTTTCCCTCGCCCTTAGGCGTGTTGGGCATATATGCCTTGACCTATATTTTTATAGACCAGTCGGCAGGTGGTGGGTAATGAGGTCAGCACCTCGCCGGTCGCCTTTACTTCCCAGGACTGCACCGGGTATCCATTTAAGGCTGGGTCGACCTGGGAGTCAAGATAATTGTTGAAAAAAAGTTCGGCCATGTCAGGACGCGAACAACATTAGTGTTATGACATCATCTAAAACATGTTTCTTATAGTGTTACATCTACCCAGGATCACAACATACCATACTTATTCAGTGCTACACATACATACACACACGCACACACACACCCACACACACACGCACACACACGCACACACACACACACACACACGCTGAGAGAAGAAATACAATCTAGAATACAATCAAGAAATAAAATATACCATGCCCTTCAACATCTGCTAAAGTCAAAGTGTCCGTCTCGCAACACCAAGGTCAAAATATATAAAACGTTGATAAGACTAGTCGTTTTATATGGCTCTGAAACTTCAAGTAGAATTTAAAGAGATGAGGCCTTATTACAGGTTTTCGAAAACAGTCTTACGATAAATCTTTGGACCCATCTAAGATACTAACAGCGGGGAATGAAGAGTGAGAAGCAACAACGTAACACATAATCTGTTTAAATCATCATTGATCACTGGCATCATGAGAGCTAACAGACTTAGGGAATATTCAAAGCATGTCAGATGACAGAGAAGTAAAAACTGCATACACCACAGAGAGGAATGGGCGTAGACCCAGAGGCAGACAAGAAAGAAGTTCGATAGATAATGTCCAGTCAGACCTGCAAACAACTGTGAAGATAAGGCCAGCCAGAGAGATGAATGGTGACGAGTGATATCTCTAGCAGTAAACCTCATAGGCTCAGAATGCTAAATAAGAAGTTGACTATTCTGTGCTACTTTATGTGAAGTAAAAGTTCAGCGTACATTTGACATTATGAATGTGTGTGTGAGTGTGTGTGTGTGTGTGTGTGTGTGTGTGTGTGTGTGTGTGTGTTTTAAATATATATTTCATACACTATACACTATTCGTATTCGGCCGAATAGTTGGTCCCGCTATTCGTATTCGGCCGAAAAGTGAAAATCACTATTCGGTACTGCCCTAGTTATAACTACATAGGACCACATTCTAATATGTGTGTTTAGTGTTATATCTACATAGGACCACATTCTAATATGTGTGTTTAGTGTTATATCCACGTAAGACCACATTCTAATATGTGTGTTTAGTGTTATATCTACATAGGACCACATTCTAATATGTGTGTTTAGTGTTATATCTACGTAGGACCACATTCTAATATGTGTGTTTAGTGTTATATCTACATAGGACCACATTTTAATATGTGTGTTTAGTGTTATATATTCATAGTACCACAACTGAATATGCGGGTGTGTGCGTTTTTGTGTGTATGTGTGTGTGGTTATATCTGCATACGATCACACCCTAACGATTTTGTTTAGTGACGTATCTACATGGGATCATAATATACCTTATTTATTTAACGTTATGTCTACATTGGAACACAAGATAACATGCTTGTTTAATGTTATATCTACATCAGAACACGATATAACATGCACGTTTATTGTTATATTTTTTCCAGGTCACTACCATTTCTGTTTACTTAACAATTTCCCTACACAGCCTTCTACAGTTAAGCTTTTTAAGGTTCACGCATAGGCCCATACCCATTTTCAGCGCTTGATTAATTCGTTTATCGTATGCCGTTCCATCGCGTTCGCACTTTTTTATGAACTAATGGAGGCATCCTGAAACATCCGATCAATTATTGAGCAAGAATGACCGAGCTCTCACTTTGTCTTGATCCAACATTAACACGTGCAATGTGAGCATAATGGCTTCCCTGTTGGACAAAGCAAACATTTGCAGCTATGTAGCTTTCTTGTGGAATGTTCAGTCTTGGTTGTAAGCAGAATCCCGCGAGGTATAGAAACATCTTTCATATATTGTGTTTTGTTTGGTTGCTTGTCATCAGGCAAAATTAAAAGCAAGCATGTCAATAAAATAAACTTAAAAATGACATTTGAAATACTCTGACGTAGACTGTAATTGACAGATTTGAAATGTATGTTTTAATATGGCGGATTGACGGTCGGTCCGATAAAGCTTTGAAGAGTTGTATGCATCTGGCCACGATCTGCTTTTATAGTTTCTAAATATGGAATCAACGTTTTCGTTGAACGAGCTACGGAGTCAAATACTTAGCGCAACACTGTGGGCTGTGTATTTCGCGTAGAATGACTTCGTCTGTCCAGGTAGTGATCTGTGTACGATTTTGGAAAATGGCAGGTGGCCGGTGTGCCTTTAGTCGAGCTAAATACCTAATGCATAAATATTGCGTGTGCACAGGAAACTAGTGACTGCTAGTTCAGTATACGATACATTTTATTTCTCGTGGCGACAGTTAGCGTTGGCACCTCAAGCGAATGCCTTATGTGTTTACTGCGTGTGCATGTTTCTGAATTTCGCCGGGACTAATTGTTTGTACACTAGTTCTCAAAAGTACAATGAAATGAATTTCTTGCGTTTTTCCCTAGCACGGGAAGGGGGCCGTTATTAGGTGGCCCGTTAGAAGTTATGTTGATACTTCTGGCTTGTTATCCTTTTTGGACATCCTAGCACGTCGGCCCGACCATCTCGTGTTGCGTCCTACGACGAGGCAGCCATCCCAGTGTCTCTGTGTGCAGTGTACCCAGCTGAAGTTCTATCACAGTGTCTCCGTGTGCAGTGTACCCAGCTAAAGTTCCATCCCAGTGTCTCCGTGTGCAGTGTACCCAGTTAAAGTTCCATCCCAGTGTCTCCGTGTGCAGTGTACCCAGTTAAAGTTCCCTCCCAGTGTCTCCGTGTGCAGTGTACCCTGCTGAAGTTACATCCCAGTGTTTCCGTGTGCAGTGTACCCTGCTGAAGTTCCCTCATAGTGTCTTCGTGTGCAGTGTACCCAGTTAAAGTTCCATCCCAGTGTCTCCGTGTGCAGTGTACCCTGCTGAAGTTCCCTCCTAGTGTCTCCGTATGCAGTGTACCCAGTTAAAGTTCCATCTCAGTGTCTCCGTGTGCAGTGTACCCAGTTAAAGTTCCCTCCCAGTGTCTCCGTGTGCAGTGTACCCTGCTGAAGTTACATCCCAGTGTCTCCGTGTGCAGTGTACCGGGCTGAAGTTCCCTCCCTGTGTCTCCGTGTGCAGTGTACCCTGCTGAAGTTCCCTCCCAGTGTCTCCGTGTACAGTGTACCCTGCTGAAGTTAAATCCCAGTGTCTCCGTGTGCAGTGTACCCTGCTGAAGTTCCCTCCCAGTGTCTCCGTGTGCAGTGTACCCTGCTGAAGTTCCCTCCCAGTGTCTCCGTCTGCAGTGTACCCTGCTGAAGTTCCCTCCCAGTGTCTCCGTGTGCAGTGTACCCTGCTGAAGTTACATCCCAGTGTCTCCGTGTGCAGTGTACCCGGCTGAAGTTACACCTCATTGTCCCCGTGTGCAGTGTACCCAGCTGAAATCAACTGGCATATCTCTTTTCTGCATACTTTACTTAATCACTTCTTCTATATGTCAGGAAAGAGAGGAAGAGGAAGGCCAAACAGAAGATGGGTGCAGGATGTGGCGGATAATCTCTAGATGAGTGTCAGACGCGTGACATCTTGCTTGTGATGGAGACGTTTTCTCGGGAGGTTGTCATGGGAGCAACTTTCTGCAAAAGGAGATGCTACTGACTGACTGACTGTCTTCGTTTAATACGTATCGTTGCTGACTCCTTTGTCTCAGCGTCTCTAGAAGGCTACACATTACCCCCCCCCCCCCCTCAACCAACCTCCGCAAACCCGGCCACACTAACGGCTCTTTCATATACTTTCAAAGTTTACACCTTGACTACTTCTACTTAATTTTGTATGTTTTCCCTTTTGCAAAAGATTATGTTTGCTACGTCTATTCTAGGGCTAGTCGTTGGAAGGCACAATGAATCAGATTTTATAATTGACCTTGACCTCCAGGTCAACCCAGCCTAATACAGGCACTAGGTAATGTCATGGAAAGTAAAGGCAACTGGCGTGCCGAATCGGTGAATGCAGATTAGTAAATTAAAATATCTATTAATATCAAATGCTCACAGCGCCACTATTCAAATGATGATAGTGAGAATATGGCTGTTTTGGAGGTTTATAAAAATGATGGTGACTTCTTTTTTCGTTTGTCCTCAAATAGGCTATTGGCCCGTTGTGTTGTGGTTTGCAGCTAAACTGCGATATCTTCGCCTTTCGACCCAAGTCATCCGATTTAAGCTATTCCTTAATGAGTTGAAAATGTTAACATCTCCATTAAGGGGTAGCTGACCTACCAACATTTTTCCACAACAATGGGTCCCTAGAACCCAGAACTTTTTTTTTTCTTGCGGTAGGCCATGGTTTGCAATACCGGCACTTTTTGAGGACAAAACTATTTTCAGCACAACTGTAAATACATTTTTGTTAATATACATGCGGTTTAAAATTGAGGACTAGGCACGGCCGAATGTTTAGCTTCTAAGTTATTTTTGCTTCCGATAGCGCGGTGCTAATGCAGTTTCCACATATGGACGGTATTCTAGGGATGAATGCAGCACTGTGAGCTGTGGTTTTTTTTTAAATATTTATGTCGAATACCTTTAATTTGTGCAGCGGTGGAATCATAGTATTCAATATGGCCGGTAGCTGGTTTACGTGAGTGCTTGTGAAATACCTCAAATAGTAATTCTATATGTGTAAAGCCAACTTAATCGTGCCGGACAACTTCCATCAACGACTAATGGCATTTCTGGTGACGTCTGTTGGCTTTGGCGCTTCTTGCAACTGCCGTATGCATTTACTGCTTGCGCATATTTCTGGATGATGCCGGGACTAATTGTTTGCTCACTAGTTTTGGTGGAAATGGGAAGTTAAAACCTCGACTCCGACTGCATTTTGTTTTGTGATGAGTACAGACAACCCTTTTTGACACTTTATAGCCAACACTAACATCTTGTTAATTTTTTTTTCCTAGAAAAAAATAATCACTGCCGGAACGCATTTATAATTATGATGATAGTGACGATACTGGCGAGACTGATCATGACAGTTGTAAAGATAATGTTAATGCCACAGAAAAAAAAAAAATCGTTTTCTTCGACCGTGCCCATCACTCCATCAACCAACACGAACAACACAAGCAGCAGATTGTTGAGAAGCTTCGCCCAAATCCGTAGATCACACCCAGAAATCCGTTATTTGTCCTGCGGTTTTCTGGCTCCGGGGTCCCATTTCATGGCATAAGCCTAAGACTGGGTTAAAAACATCAGACATAATGGATGCAGACCCCGCTTCCCTCTCAGACTGGAAAGGAAATGGGCGGGGGACAAAAACTATAATGTCCTGTGACATTGACAGCGTATACAAGGGAATCTGCTTGTTTTAGAGTATTGCCTCATATATAAGTCGTGTGCTGTGTGTGTGCGCGCGCGTGTTTGTGTGTGTGTGTGCGTATGTGGATGGGAGGAGGGGGAAACAATTGGCTGATGTGTCTATGCGCGGTCCCGATATGTCTGTGTGTGGTCTGGATGTGTCTATGTGCGGTCTGGGTGTGTCTGTGTGAGTGGTCTGGGTATGTTTGTGTGAGTGGTCTGGATGTGTCTATGTGCGGTCTGGGTGTGTCTGTGTGAGTTGTCTGTGTATGTCTGTGTGAGTGGCCTGGGTATGTCTGTGTGAGTGGTCTGAGTGTGTCTATGTGCGGTCTGGGTATGTCTGTGTAAGTGGTCTGGGTATGTCTGTGTGAGTGGTCTGTGTATGTCTGTATGAGTGGCCTGGATGTGTCTATGTGCGGTCTGGGTATGTCTGTGTGAGTGGTCTGTGTATGTCTGTATGAGTGGCCTGGATGTGTCTATGTGCGGTCTGGGTATGTCTGTGTGAGTGGTCTGGGTATGTCTGTGTGAGTGGTCTGTGTATGTCTGTGTGAGTGGTCTGGGTGTGTCTGTGTGAGTGGTCTGGGTATGTCTATGTGAGTGGTCTGGGTATGTCTGTGTGAGTGGTCTGGGTATGTCTGTGTGAGTGGTCTGGGTATGTCTGTGTGAGTGGTCTGGGTATGTCTGTGTGAGTGGTCTGGGTATGTCTGTGTGAGTGGTCTGGGTGTGTCTGTGTGAGTGGTCTGGGTGTGTCTGGGTATGTCTGTGTGAGTGGTCTGGGTATGTCTGTGTGAGTGGTCTGGGTGTGTCTGTGTGAGTTGTATGGATGTGTCTATGTGCGGTCTGGGTATGTCTGTGTGAGTGGTCTGGGTGTGTCTGTGTGAGTGGTCTGGATGTGTCTGTGTGCGGTCTGTGTATGTCTGTGTGAGTGGTCTTGGTGTGTCTGTGTGAGTGGTCTGGGTGTGTCTGTGTGTGGTCTGGATGTGTCTATGTGCGGTCTGGGTGTGTCTGTGTGAGTGGTCTGGGTATGTCTGTGTGAGTGGTCTGGGTATGTATGTGTGCGGTCTGGGTATGTCTGTGTGAGTGGTCTGGGTGTGTCTGTGTGTGTCTGTGTGAGTGGTCTGGGTATGTCT
Source organism: Candidula unifasciata (assembly GCA_905116865.2). Classification (NCBI taxonomy): domain Eukaryota; kingdom Metazoa; phylum Mollusca; class Gastropoda; order Stylommatophora; family Geomitridae; genus Candidula; species Candidula unifasciata. The sequence goes on along the minus strand of CAJHNH020005946.1, from coordinate 72,993 downwards.
GTGTGAGTGGTCTGGGTATGTCTGTGTGAGTGGTCTGGGTATGTCTGTGTGAGTGGTCTGGGTATGTCTGTGTGAGTGGTCTGGATGTGTCTATGTGCGGTCTGGGTATGTCTGTGTGAGTGGTCTCGGTGTGTCTGTGTGAGTGGTCTGGGTGTGTCTGTGTGAGTGGTCTGGGTATGTCTGTGTGAGTGGTCTGGGTGTGTCTGTGTGAGTGGTCTGGGTATGTCTGTGTGAGTGGTCCGGGTATGTCTGTGTGAGTGGTCCGGGTGTGTCTGTGTGAGTGGTCCGGGTATGTCTGTGTGAGTGGTCTGGGTGTGTCTGTGTGAGTGGTCTGTGTATGTCTGTGTGAGTGGTCTGTGTATGTCTGTGTGAGTGGTCTGTGTATGTCTGTGTGAGTGGTCTGGGTGTGTCTGTGTGAGTGGTCTGGGTATGTCTGTGTGAGTGGTCTGTGTATGTCTGTGTGAGTGGTCTGTGTATGTCTGTGTGAGTGGTCTGTGTATGTCTGTGTGAGTGGTCTGTGTATGTCTGTGTGAGTGGTCTGGGTGTGTCTGTGTGAGTGGTCTGTGTATGTCTGTGTGAGTGGTCTGTGTATGTCTGTGTGAGTGGTCTGTGTATGTCTGTGTGAGTGGTCTGTGTATGTCTGTGTGAGTGGTCTGGGTGTGTCTGTGTGAGTGGTCTGGGTATGTCTGTGTGAGTGGTCTGTGTATGTCTGTGTGAGTGGTCTGTGTATGTCTGTGTGAGTGGTCTGGGTGTGTCTGTGTGAGTGGTATGGGTGTGTCTGTGTGAGTGGTCTGGGTGTGTCTGTGTGAGTGGTCTGGGTATGTCTGTGTGAGTGTTCTGTGTGAGTGGTCTGGGTATGTCTGTGTGAGTGGTCTGTGTGAGTGGTCTGTGTGAGTGGTCTGTGTGAGTGGTCTGTGTGAGTGGTCTGGGTGGTAATGATGGAAGTAGCTAAAGTTGTTACTGACGATCATTGTTGTTCCTTTTTTTCTCCCTTCTCCTCTTCTTTTTCTTCTCCTCCTTCTGCGCCCATCTCTAAAACTGTTCAGTCCTAGGTAGTTTCAATTGTAACAATGTCTATGCACAAATAGATGTATCTTAGTGTGCTAGAAGCAAAGCGAGGGGGTAACTAATCTCGTAATGGAGCAAAAAAGGAAAGATAAAAATAAAGGATAATATGGAATTCTACTCCTTAAAATCTCCTAGACTCCGATCCTACAAGAGCTCTAAACAATGTCACTGGCGAGTGGGAGCCAAAACCCAACCATAAACTGCCTCAGTAACAAGAAAAACAAAAAGAGAAAAAGTTCGTTTAGGCGGGGGTGAGATCAATATATCTCACCATGACAAGAAATCTTCTTGTCAAGTCTAGATCAGCCAAGCAACAAATAAACTAAACTAGGCACACTTAACTACAAGTCTTAAATTGAACGAAAAACAACTGGAACTATGATTACTACACCGAGCATCTGTTTATTTTACTTAACATAACATCAGCGTGGTCCACAAATAAAGACATTAACAACAACAACCAACGTGCTCGACCAGAGTCTAAAGCGATCATCTCCAGCTAACAATGAAATATGATGACACCATACGCTCAGTGAGATTACCTCAACCATGGCAAAAACCGAAACATATTTAACATGTGCGTTAAGCTTCAATATGCCACCAGACCGACAAATCACTTAAAGCGACATGCCATCAAACAATCTCCTAGCAAAGATGCACAGTGGAAATCAAATCTAACATTAGCTAACGAATTGAAACGTACCGTGATCACGAGCCAGTCTAGCGTCGCTCAGCCGGTCCGATCTGACACACCTGTGCGTTACGACCTAGGGCAGTCAACAACGGAAAAAAGGTGGTCTTGACCATAACAAGGAGGAGCCACAGCCAAATAGAACGAGGCCAATAATCAGTCAGTCGGCCATTTAAATACCCAGTGGCCAAACTTTTCCAGATTTAACTTTCTAAAGCTAATAGCTGTTTATGTGGCCTGTTGGTCATTTTTAAACCATACTAAATCAAGATCTTCAGGCTGCTGAACTGTAGTCTTTTGTCGTTACACTAGAGCAACAATGTTTATTCTCTTAGAACTGAAACATATAGCTTTGGGACACACTATGTCACCGTGACAACTGAAATATATGGGGTTAATATAATAGAAGAAATTGACTGATTCATTCACTTCACATGAAAGGCACAACCGTGTGAACAAATGAGTTAAAAGAGCGATTGGCACATCGTGTTGTTGTTTACAGATAGGCCTCGATAATACAACCTTTTGGCCTAACATATCGGATTTCAACAAACACCCAGTTAGTCGCCTATTATAACATGGCTGTTGACAGTTGGTCAATTTTACCCCCTCCCAATGAATCATTGGAATCCATGCAAGAATACAACAATGTTGTAACAACTACAAATCTGCTTAAGACACTGCGGTTCATGCATAGAGCAAAACTGCAAATAAGGGAGCGCAAATTAAAATATCAACACACAAGTGGTGGGGGAGGGGAGGGGGGGGGGGAGGGCAGCTCTACCGATTTATTAGAAGCACAGATCGTATCTCTCTGTATCCCAATCAGATCCTCACAAGCAAAAATGACCTGCCCGCTAAAAATGTGCTCTTTCTTTTCGCTACAAATTAAAAAAATGGTCCTATTGAAGCATGTCAACTGCTGGTCCTTACGAATCAATTAATTCTACGTGTAGGACCAGTCAATCGATTTATATCCAGCTAACTTTTTTTTTTTAAATTCAGTATGTCACCCAGACCTACAAATTTGCTAAATTAAATGCAACTGGCCTAGATAATTAACTGAGCTTCCGGTTCACTTTCGCAATCCCAGGATTAACAATTTTGAGACAATTTTACATAAATGTCGCAAGCTACAATTATGCATATTTTACACAATTACCTGGGGTTGGGGGGGGGGGGTGGCTGCGTGGTCTCGGAGCATGTTGTTCGCCTCGAGTGCTAGAGGTTCCGGATTCAATCCGAGTGTAAAAATCCCTTGGCAGTTGGAAATCGAAAAGTGTAACCTAACGGCGCTGTCCAGGCACAAATTTGGAGTTAAAAATCTACAAAAAGTGTTTCAGGATCCTCGCCGATGCTACGGAGCCTGTGCACTGTGCTGAGCTTCTTCGGACTCAGACTTGAGTGAGAAGAAAAAAACGGAGCACTATTGTGCGATGATGATGATCGGTTGTTAAACCCTCAAACACAATTACAAAATTACAAATCCAAAATACGTGCTAGTTTAACAAAACTATTCAGTTAGTCCACCCACAGAGTTAGGTAAAAAGAAAAAAGAAATTAGAAATAGTTTGCAAATTGTAAACAAACTACAGTCAAACTGAGTGTAATGAATGAAGTCAACATGGAACTGTTATATAAGGAACTGTTAATTTAGTCGAAACAGTGAAAAGATGGAACATTCAGTGGTACGACCATATAACAAGATCTAGTGGCCTATTCAGATCGATTCTGTAGAGGGTATGAGGCGAAGAGACAGCCCACGAAAGACCTGGATACACAACATGGTTGAATGGCCGAGTCTTCAAAAACTCAAACATCAAGTCTATCGCAACTGGGAGACACAAGCGGAAAGAACTGATCAGTCAACTGGTGATCTTTGACGCGCCGTGTTGTGAGTCTATGACGATGATGCCTGCGCATCCTTTATAAACTGATGCAAGCTGAACCTCAGCGTTTGTTGACTGGTGTGTTATTTTATTATGCTCTCCGGGCATTCAGCGATACGAGAGTCACACCGTGGAATAGATTAGGGAATCACCAGTTAATATTCCTATAGTTAACAGTGGATACATTACAGCCGACCCCCACTGTGGAGGCGGCACATTATTTTTCACTCGGCAAATATTACTGTCAGCAGTTTGCCATTGCTTTCTTCTTTTGCTCGCTTGAAATAGATTATGTACCTGCAATGTTGTCTGCAGTATGAACTGACTGCCTGCTGTCATTCACTCAGCGATGCTTCTCTGAGAAGTTCGAAGCTCGTAATTTTGTTGATATCAGCGCAAAGCTGTTTGCTGCCAAATCGCCTGTAGTTGGATGTAACCCGTTTTGTCGGAACTGAGAAACTGCGTACACACCCTCTAAGCCCCAGACAGACACACACGCTGACAAAAAATGATGGAGTAGAGAACGGACAGACAACAGACACCATCAACTGAAAGGTGTTTCACAGAACGTCGCTCCTATCACGTCAAGCCAGTACTGCCATGTCGCCCAGTTGCCTCGCAGTTACATGATTTTCTGCTGCTGGTCCGAAGGTCATGAGTTCAAATCCGAACGCAGCCGGAATTTTTTTAATGACCTGCAAGGTCAGAGGGCACAGAACATAGTTTTGCCATTTGGTCAAATCCGCCCCCCCCCCCCCCGCCAGTGGTGGTACCCGCTGTAGACCGCACTAACCTTGCTACGCCTCTGCTCTCAGATCAACCCAGCTTTAAATGGAATACAATATAAAGTCATGGGAAGTGAAGGAGTCCGGCGTGATGCTGATCATCCATCTTGTGCCGTTTGGTCTATAAAAATATAGGTCTAGCCCTATATGCCCGATACGCCTAAAGGCGTGGGAAAGGGTCCATTGCTTTTACTCATCATCATCATCATCATGTAGCAGGTCCTTTGCAAAACGTCGCTCTCATCACAGTCTGCCTGAAAGAAACTCGGTCTCTCGCCAGTTCTCCCGCCTCATGCACTTTCACACTTAAGGGGTCACTTATATCCGGTGCCCATCTCCGTGTTGGTCGGCCTCTGCCCCTCCTCCCTGGCACCATGCCTTCTGCTATAATTTTTTCCAATCTGTCGTGGCGCTTGATATGACCAAAATATTCCAGCTTCCGAGAATGGATGCTGTTTATTAGCCAATCTTCCTTGATGTTCAGATCTTTTAAGATGTCAATATTTCTCCTCTTCTTTGTCTAAGATGTACTTTTACTATATGGTAAATACGTCTGAATGCGGGAAAATGTCCTTCACCAACTTTCCTATACGCCAAGTAAGTTAGCAGGCATAGAGAGGGATCCTTGTTTACTTGACAAGTTTATTGTTGTGAGTAGTTGTGTGGGCAGGGCCTGGTGCATTTTGCCCGCACGACCCTAAAGATAAACTTTCTTCTCAGAGGCAGCTACAGCTAAAATTAGTGGCGGTGCTACTTAAAAACACTTTAAAAAAATTAATTGTTTCAATATCGCTTAAAACGTCACAAGCATACAGAAAGAGGGAGCTGCGTGGTCTCGAGGTATAATGTCCGCCTCGAGTGCAAGAGGTTCCGGGTTCAATCCCTGGGATTGAACTGTTTCCGCTCAAGATGCTGGTGAACAAGTGCAGCTTCTTATCTCGGTCTTGTACACACGACCAAACACCATGTAGCGGAACTTGAAGAATACAGTTTTATGTAATCATTTTGTCAGTTTTTTACTTTTATGAACTAGCGGACGACCACTGACATTCAGATTATATATTTTAGACAGAAAGAATTTAAAAAAAAAGGGGGGGGGGGTTGGGTAGAGACACTATATTAAATGTTATCGATACTATCGAGTGAAGATTGGAGGCAGTCATTCAGATCCCCACAGCTTCACATAATTCTTAGCGATCACCGGCTGTAAACTCCGGCAGAATGTTCTAGATCTTCCTCTATTTGGTCTTGACCCAGCTCTTTGTGCACACACGATTAATAGATCTAGTTTTTCTATGTGCAGACAGTTGGTGCCTCGCCTTTCAGACAGATGCACTCCGACTTTAAAGGAAAACCCAAATTAGTAATCTTTTACGACATGCTTGTGAATCTTTTCTTTTACCTACAAAAAGGGGCCGACGAACACACACAAGAAAAATATATACCAATGCAACAAAGTATACTGGTGAACACGGACAGTGGGTTAAATAACTACCACATTCCGCGCTTTTCTGGACAGACTTAAAGCAGATTTCGCAGAACAAACTGGCAAAAACTGTACACTGTGACAGATATGGCGCACCTTGTCATTCAAAAAAAAAAAAAAAACTCCATCTAAATTTAATGAAGACATCTTGGCGGGTTGATTAAATTCCAGACAGAATCATAACTTGTCTAATAAAGTTCATTTATGGCACTATTTTCTAAAATGAATTCCAGCGAAGGCGTGTTCTACGGTTATTTTTGGCGGCAAGTGTCTTGAAATGGCCACTAGAGTTCTCTTCAGTTCCGCTCAAAATGCTGGTGAACAATTAAAGCTATTTTGGCTTGTAATAATTTTTATATTGCTTGTAATAAGCCGTATTATGGTTTTGTTACTATTGTTGCGGCTTGATGATGTGGGAAGAGATGGCACTAAGCCCTCATTAATTAGGCAAGACACAATCCTGTAACAAAATGTCAATTTTATCGTAATTCAGTCACAGATAAAAACAGAGGCGGGTGTATCTGCAGCATTGAACTTCAGGGGTTAGGAAAGCCGAAGAAAGGGAATTTCTAGTAATTCTTTTATTAGTTCACATCGCATTGTGTTGGCCATTATGTCTTACCCACAACATCGTTTACCGCTAATCATTTCTGCTACACGTGTTCTTTTGTGGGAATATGATCTTCAGATATATCAATGAATCTCCGTACGTAGGAACAAGCGACCATACAAAGATTCTACCTGATCGGCGTAAGATAATACCCATCCTGTCTTAAGACAAGGCCTGACGCAAATCCCTATTCATTTTATGAGTGTTGATGTCACTAAGCTACGTCTTCCTCTTCTCTAAAAGATATAAAACCGAACGACAAGTTTATTAACAAGCTTCACAATATAACAAAAACAAATAAAACGTGAACGTTGCGGCTGTGAAGCCTTCATCAGCACATACAGAAGTCAAACAAAACCACACAAATACACTAAGCTGGTATCTCGAAGCAGCCGGGTCGATGGTTTCTCAGCAGACTGTCGACACGCGTGGGCCAAGAGAATAAATACCTCCCGCGAAGTACCAGGGCCATAACTAGGAAGTTCTCTAGACGCATGCGGGTTTATGGCAAAGGCGAATGGACGTCGCTTGGTGCAACAAAGCCTGGCATACGATATCACAAAGTGTTGAGAAAGGTAGAGACAGGCATGCTCTGTGCAGAGTGGTAAGCATCACTTCAGAGGTCCCGGGTGGTTAGCATCCTTTGGATATTTTCTCCAGGTCATGCCAGTGTGCTGTGAAATGAGCAGGTAGATAATCTGGTCGGTTCTGCACCACTTGGTGGTGAAGTGATGTATGGCAAGCTAGATGTTGCGAGGGCCCTTTGGGGGCGAGTGAACAGTGCCGAGGCACAGATAAATCACTACGGTCTGAGGAGAATGACACCGCCAGGAGTTATAAGGGGATCTGGCTGACGCTCAACACTCAGGGGAAAGGCGAGGCGGATATACAATTAGACAGTTACTGCTACCATCGGAATTTGAACTTTTCGCTTGCTGCTCAAGATAGGAACGGAGCGCTTACGGGGGTGTCCTGATTGCTGTGATGTCGACTCTTAATTCATTCTTTTTCTCTGTATTGACGAACTATATGTGAATATGGCCATCCGTGATTCTTTGGCACCAGCATACACAAGGCTTAGAAAGATCCCGGACTGTATATGTCGAATCTCAGTGTGTTATACCAGCTGTTATGCCTTGAGAGCATGGTCTGGCTCTTTGAATACTTGTGCCTATACGATAAAAGGAGCACACTTACGCCGTAAGGCCCTTGATAAAGAAATCCCTTCTACAGTCAAGACCATTGTGGGTGACAGAACAGGCACAACATATAACGGATATAGAGGAGATATCCTCGATAAAAACCCTAAGCTTACGGTGGCCCTACATGCATATTGGCTAAATGACAGTTATAAACATAGAACGTATGCTTAGTGGGTGGTGCGGCGCCCGGCGTATGGACTCCATTAGGACAGCCCTTGCCTCTTCTCTAGGGTGGCCTTTACTTCCTGCACTGAAAGAAGTGTCTATTGATTTAGTACTTAATAAAAGGAATCATCGCCGGAGTTACGGACTGCGTGCTCTGTGCTTGATACCACGGGGGTACAACCTGGAATTTACTAAATATGTATGCTGCGGTTGTCGCAAAGGAACTGGCTCAAAGAGTTAGAGGAAAACCATGGTAATAGGCTTCTCATTTGTGGAGCTTTCAATGTGGTGAAGAGAAAATAGGCAAGGAAATGCTTTAGCATAGGCTATGGCAGATGCAGTCTGTATAAACGACTGTTAGCTGACTAGAAGGCAAAGAGACCGATAACGCAGACACGGCTATTGATTTGTGTTTGTTGCCAAGTCAGCAGTGCTGGACACAACATGGAGTGTCCTAGGCGATCATATGCCATGCCGGGTCCTTATTTCTAAAGTAGCAAGATCAGGGCTGTTAGAACGTGCGAATCTTTTTAATTTTAAGTATGAGAGGGACAGTACCCTTCTTGGACGCTTTCGACTGACGTTAAACAGCAGAACACCTCTCTTTTTGTGCAGCCTCCATGGTGGACCCAAGACGTAGAGCTGGCACGGAAAGCAAAGAAAACAACAGTTAAATAATTACAGAAAGTGTGCAAGACATGTTACAAGAGGATGTAGAGCAGCTAAAAGAGTTAGAAAAGAAAAAAGTAGAAAAGTTCAAGCGCTTGCAGCAGACGCAGAGATTGCTAAATATGAACATTTTATGAGCGAAATTGTAGGGGATAAACCAATGGGAAGGTTTTGAAAGCTGCACAGATGCAAAGAAAGGATCAGCATATCCCAACAAGCATTATATACACTGATAATGGTATGCCGATGAAAGCACTAGGAGAAAGGCGAAGCATTTTTGAAGAGATTTATAGCCTAAACTGATAGGGAGCTTAGATACTCAGTTTGAGATCATCTAATACAATATATATAATTATTGTCAGGATATCATTAGGGTGGAGAATATAGAAAATATATTGCAAAAAGTAAAAAAAAAATACTTTCCTCTTCCTTACTGTTGTGTAGTTCAGTTCATGTGGAGAAAGGCCCTGGCCAAAACATCAGTTTTTTTTTTAAATGTTTTACGCACGTTGTTCTGCTTCCCCTTTTGTTAAGCTTTTTTGTCACAGTTCACCGGATTAATTCGTTGGTATTAGCTTGACAGCAGTCACCCATTTTCACCACATGCTCCTTGCAGAGTGGCAAGCATCGCTTCAAAGGTTCGTGGTAGTTAGTCCTCTGCATATTTGTTTCCAGGTCATGCTGATGTGTTGGGAAGCAAGCAGACAGACAGATGGCTCGTGCTGCACCACTTGGTGGGGAATTGATGTACAACAAGCTAGATGTTGTGAGGGCCCTTCGGGAGTAAGTGAACGGTGTGTAGACACACATACACAGATCATTACGGCTATTGTACAGTCCCGACCTCCCTGTTTACCATACAGCTTTGTCTTCGCCGATGTTGGAACAGGCCAGATGTTATATCTTCAATCAAACTGTTGTGACATCACACTGTTCAGTCTGTATGTGCAGGATTTTCTGGTGGTTCCCAACAGCCTGAGACCCAACAAAGATTCCAAGTGATGCTGACAAAGCAGCAAGTAGACAATCAGCACTGGAACATACCAATACACAAATAAAACAGCCCACAGCGCTGCATAGGTCATGTTTACTGATTCAAAACAGAACAGGATAGGTCATGTTTACTGATTCCAAACAGAACAGCACAGGTCATGTTTACTGATTCCAAACAGAACAGCATAGGTCATGTTTACTGATTCCAAACAGAACAGCACAGGTCATGTTTACTGATTCAAAACTGAACAGCATAGGTCATGTTTACTGATTCAAAACAGAACAGCACAGGTCATGTTTACTAATTCCAAACAGAACAGCACAGGTCTTGTTAACTGATTCAAAACAGAACAGCATAGGTCATGTTTACTGATTCAAAACAGAACATGATAGGTCATTTACTGATTCAAAACAGAACAGCACAGGTCATGTTTACTGATTCCAAACAGCACAGGTAATGTTTACTGATTCCAAACAGAACAGCACAGGTCACACTAACAACCAGCCAAATTTAACTAGTGGGCATGTAAGGATAGGGAAATGAATCCTGCTGATGTTGCTGCAATCCCTGCCCACACTACATGAGAACATTTTAACAGACAAAACCCTTACCCACACCAGCCTGTCCTAATTAAAACTTATTTGGAGGCTGAACGGGGTAACCAGGACTGACTGTCCTGTTGGCCTGCCATCCAGGACGAGCCCTGAAGTCTTAGCAGGGGGATAAACTTTCAAGCAACCACCCAGGACCAGACCGGAAGTCTTAGCAGGATAAACATTTAAGTAACCACCCAAGACAAAACAGGAAGTCTTAGCAGGGGGATAAACTTCTGAGTAACCACCCAGGACCATACCGGAAGTCTTAGCAGGGGGATAAACTTCTAAGTAACCACCCAGGACCAGACCAGAAGTCTTAGCAGGAGGATAAACATTTAAGTAACCACCCAGGACCAGACCAGAAGTCTTAGCAGGGGGATAAACATTTAAGTAACCACCCAGGACAAAACCGGAAGTCTTAGCAGGGGGATAAACATTAAAGTAACCACCCAGGACCAGACCAGAAGTCTTAGCAGGGGGATAAACTTTTAAGTAACCACACAGGACTAGACCTGAAGTCTTAGGGGGATAAGCTTTTCAGTAACCACCCAGGGGAGAGAAACATAAAGTCTTAAAGTTGTTGGTCCTAATCCACACCAAGCTACCTTTTTGATCTGATTCAGCGATTCCAGGGAGAACCAGCATATAAGGGTACAGGAGATATTCCGCAAAAGTAAACAGGTGGCCAGCATAATGTTGACCTTTCACCCACTGAGTGCTCGACATCTAAACAAATATGGGGTCTGTCGCTATCTACCTGATGTTATTATATATATATATTTTTTTTTAAAACGGTTCCTTGACTAACACAGCCTCCAAAACAATCAGATGGTAATCATGTTAAATATGATGGTGTCCTGAGAAAACATGGAGGTCACAGATGTGCAAAATATGGCAGGGGTTGACTTCCATAAAGGTGGATTCAAGATGCATTTGCTATGAAAGTACACAGGGCCAGAGAACTTGCCAGAGACAGAGACTTTCAGGCGTGTTGTGACGAGAGCTATGGTCTGTTAAGGACTTGCTAACAATAACGATTCGATACAGACGGACCAGTGCAGTATGAGAACAGTGACCAACAGCGCAAGTACAAACCAGCAATGTCACTACGAAATCATATATGTCTCAAATACAACAAATTGTATTGAACATTTAACAACCACCACCAAGTCAAGAAATCAAAACAAGAAACATGATCTAAAGCAGTGTTCCTCAACCTTTTAACACCTTGACCCCACCAAAACAAGGGTCAATTGTTTCAACCAAGTCAAGAAATCAAAACAAGAAACCGGATCTACAGTCGAGCTCCTCAACCTTTTACACATGCGACCCACCAAGGGTCAACTGTTTCAACCAAGTCAAGAAATCAGAACAAGAACCATGATCTAAAGCAGTGTTCCTCAACTTTTTACACCTGCGACCCACTAAAACAAGGGTCAACTGTTTCACAGCCCACCTAACAGACAACCAAACACAAATATAAATAGCAATTTATTTGTTAAATCGATGTCACAAAATTTAAATGTTCTGCTAATGGGACATGTGCTGCTGCTTAGATGTTAAAATATCTTATATGAGGCTGGAGCGTTGTTTATGATAGATGAAGTGCTAAAATATCTCTGGATTTCTCCCACTGAAAGTCAGAGGTATTGATTGTAGATGAAAGAGGAGCATCTTTCTGGTGACCCACTAGGACTGTTATGCCACCCACCATTAGGCTGGGGCCCATGGACTGAAGATCTAAAGCAAATTCACATTTTGTTGCAAACCTACACCAGCTCAACATGACACCCAACTCCTTACTAGCTGTCACTGCAGGACATTCATTAGCCCAACAACTATTGCTGCAAACACTGCCGCTCAACATGACACCCAACTCCTTACTAGCTGTCACTGCAGGACATTCATTAGCCCAACAACTATTGCTGCAAACACAGCTGCTCAACATGACACCCAACTCCACACTAGCTGTCACTGCAGGACATTCATTAGCCCAACAATTATTGCTGCAAACACAGCAGTTCAACATAACACCAAACTCCACACTAGCCGTGACTGCAGGACATTCATTAGCCCAACAACTATTGCTGCAAACACAGCAGCTCAACAAAACACCAAACTCCACACTAGCCGTGACTGCAGGACATTCATTAGCCCAACAATTATTGCTGCAAACACAGCAGTTCAACATAACACCAAACTCCACACTAGCCGTGACTGCAGGACATTCATTAGCCCAACAACTATTGCTGCAAACACAGCAGCTCAACAATACACCAAACTACACACTAGCTGTCACCGCAGGACATTCATTAGCCCAACAACTATTGCTGCAAACACAGCAGCTCAACAAAACACCAAACTCCACACTAGCCATCACTGCAGGACATTCATTAGCCCAACAACTATTGCTGCAAACACAGCAGCTCAATAAAACACCAAACTCCACACTAGCTGTGACTGCAGGACATTCATTAGCCCAACAACTATTGCTGCAAACACAGCAGTTCAACATAACACCAAACTACACACTAGCTGTCACTGCAGGACATTCATTAGCCCAACAACTATTGCTGCAAACACAGCAGCTCAACAAAACACCAAACTCCACACTAGCCATCACTGCAGGACATTCATTAGCCCAACAACTATTGCTGCAAACACAGCAGCTCAACATAACACCAAACTCCACACTAGCCGTGACTGCAGGACATTCGTTAGCCCAACAACTATTGCTGCAAACACAGCAGCTCAACATAACACCAAACTCCACACTAGCTGTCACTGCAGGACATTCATTAGCCCAACAACTATTGCTGCAAACACAGCAGTTCAACATAACACCAAACTCCACACTAGCTGTCACTGCAGGACATTCATTAGCCCAACAACTATTGCTGCAAACACAGCAGTTCAACATAACACCAAACTCCACACTAGCTGTCACTGCAGGACATTCATTAGCCCAACAACTATTGCTGCAAACACAGCAGCTCAACATGACACCAAACTCCACACTAGCCGTGACTGCAGGACATTCATTAGCCCAATCACAATGCTATCAGTGGCAAAGAGATTCTTTGTTGCACTAGACCTGGAACTCCTGGGGAATCTTACCAGGAATAGATTTACGGCCCCATAACAAGCAAACTAAAAGGCAACTAATTAGGGCTTTGCTGAAATCAGATGAGTCAGGCATACACAAAAGTGCAGACATCTCAGTCTAAGTGTCAAAGTGACACAACACAATATACCAGTCATCCTTTTAAAAGTGAACAAAAAATTACTACTATATGCAAGTTACACATATGAATAAACTATTTCTTTCTGACCAAGTGCACATTCTGAAGACAGAATACTTGCAGTCCACACACAACCAGTTGAAAGACATGACAGGGAATTCTGGATATTTGTCAAACTAGCCTCACAATTTCTGGAGGCCTCAGAGATGCGTACCCACATTAGGGATATCAAGATAGTTTGAAAGAGAGACAAGTACCAAAAGACAATTGATTACAAAGACTAATAAGAAGCAGTCATTTCTGGACAAGTTATGAGAAAGAAGCTGGAGCATATAGAAGCAGATATAGAAAGGCAATAAGAGAATATTGTTGGCTGTATTTTGTCACTGCACAAAGTGTGTCAGCACACAAACTGACACATGCTGCTGAAAACTGCAAGATGGGGAGAGGCATCATGACCATAACCAGTCGACAAGGCACTTAGTGATGATGCTGATGATGACCTCTAAAGTAGTTGAACCCCCTCTCTAAATGGCACCGCTGTCATCAAATACCATACATCTTCTTTGTGTTTTCCCGACATGCTGTCAGAACTTCATCTACGGAAATATGCCTCAACTGTGCCACTTTCTCAGCCGTGAACAAGGCAAACCCTGGATAGGAGTACCGTACGTCTTTCTGTAGGAACAAACATGACAGATATTATCATTACCTGTTTTATCAATCTATCCATGTATACTTGAATCTATATATTTATCTGAGTATCTAACTGTCTTTGTATATACATATGTTACACGTCCTTCTATGACTTACAGTGCAGACCGCTCAAGGCAATCTCCGATGTGGTGATTTTCTGGTGTGAAACAACACAACTTGTTAATCTTCTTGCTTGAATTCTTATTTGGATAAGAGGGATTTCTGATAAGAAGAACCCTTTCTTTGATCCCCGGTGAGTTCTTTTCAGGTCTGCGCTGTGTGAATAGATACATCTGCCTAACAATTCATATATGTCTATCTAGTTGTTTCTGCGTATGCATGTATGTACTTACCTACCCATCTATCTGTGCATATATTATCTACCTACCTACCTTATTACTCATACTATAAATTTTGATATATGAATATAATATGCTTGATATATAAAATACAACTGCTGTATGAAATACGAATGCTTGGAAGAGCTGAATATAAGGCAGGCCTGCGTGCCCAATTTGCAATCCTTTGGAAATAATGTTTGTTCATTCTAATCTATTGACCTCCGTTTGAAAAAACTGTGTGGTTGGAAGATCTGAATCTAACATCATCTTTCTCATGTTCACTGGCTGTAAATTCAGGCCTGGTTGTTTGTCCATTTCTAGGCTTGGGCCTTGTTCCGAGACCAGCATTTAGCATGCACATCCATTTGATAAAACTGGCTTATTTGTGTGCAGGCTGTTGGTGGTTCATCTCTCAGCCAAAGGCACAATGACTTTTAAGGAAACATTGATCCGATCTCTGTTAACCAGGCCCCCAGTTGGGAATCTGTTCTAGGATGTGTGGACAGGTCTTGACCAGCATAAGCCTAGGTCCTAGTGCTGCATCACATGTAGTTCAGCACCTCTGCATCCTGTATGTAACATGGAAGCTGCCCACTTGTGTGACCCATTGTAAAGAAAGTTTCTTACTTCAATTGTTACTGACTATTTCTTCCGGCTGCTACCTGAAGTCTTGACAACACCTGCGACTCCCCAAAGTGGACAGCAATCCGAAATGGCCAATCCAAGATATTTCATTCAACTTTCACAGAAAAAGAAATTATAACTAGGTTTCTGGTATGGGATCATTAGTGTTAGCACATCTGACAGCTGCCTTACACATTTTTACTTTTCATGTGCAAGCCAGCCTTAAGATGTAGCTGGGATTAACAAGTCTTTCACCAGTTTTCAAATTGAGCAGTGGATGATATTTGGTGGGATTTCCACTGATGCAGTAACTGAGCAATTATGGGGCAACCCAACTGCAGTGATGAAGGAACTTCTACTAACAAACTATAATTAATTTAGGACCCTTTTGCAAAGTTTAAAATTATAATTAAGGGGGTAATATATAAATTAGACCGCAGACCCATTTGCTGGGTTCACTGGGTCAAGGACTAGTATAGCCGTGCAACTGTAGAAAAACCGTAAGGAAGTTCATTAATAAACGTGAACCACAGTGCGGTGAGATAGCTCACTAGGGGGTAGTGAATGCTGAGTTATCAGAGAGACCGTTGATTCCACGAAGAGGAGGAGTGGACTCTACAAAGTTAGAGAGGAAGGACGCACTAGCAGAGCCTTGAAGACATGTGATTACTACTTGCGCAGCTGTAGCGTGGGATCAGGAAAACTTGGGTGTGACTGTATGTTCTAGTCTGGGTGTTGCCAGACTAGACGAGTGTGCCTATGCTTCATGCTGGCCAGTGGAATCCAGTGTCCATGTTGTCTGTGGAAGTTGACACAGCAGTAATGGCCAAGCGTGATGGGTGCATGAGCAGAGATTCAGGATATCTCAAGCTAATGTGATGGGTTGCAGACCCGAGGTTGGAAGGGTTTCCACAAGTTACTGAGCATTAGCCTGGGATTCTGTATGGTCAGAGAGGCAGTCACGCTAATCATGAAAGGGTGAATTTGCGCGATAATGTATTGAACCATGGGGATTCATTTCAGCCACCGAAACATGGGTCAGGAACTTGACCTTTGAGATGCTATTCCTAATTCCTATCATTCTATATCTTGGATGCTATTCCTAATTCCTATCATTCTATATCTTGGATGCTATTCCTAATTCCTATCATTCTATATCTTGGATGCTATTCCTATTTACTGTATCTAGGACTTTTAGGAAATTATCCACCATCTACTATGTGTACAGAAAGGATCTATGACTGTTTTCAGACAGATACTCAAGTGATTTTTTTTTACTTTTACACAGCCTCCATAAATGCTGTGATGTTGATATATTCTCTAAGAAAACTTCACACTGCAAAACTTTTTTTTCCTAGCACACAAAAGCTGGTTACAACCAAAAATTAACCATAGAATGGAATATCTGGGAGACAGGAGTCAGCCACTTTTATTCCAATTCCAATTGTCTAACAAAAATTCAAAATTTGATCCTTTTTCAGCTGCTGGAGGCCTGCTATATGAAGGAAGGTTCCTTGGCTGTCTTATTTGGTTTCCTTTTATTTGTGGTGTGTAGTCACACTTGATATTCCGGTTCTTTCCTTCCTTGCTGCGGTGTGGTGATTGTGGCTGTTGGGTCTGGTGTGGTCCAGTTCTCCTAGTGATGATATCTTTTATCTAGAATCATCAATATTTATAGACATAATCCTACATCCTTCTGTCAGGTTTTGTGCTGCATTTATAACTGCATGTTCTGGCTAGCTTGAAAAAACGTGCATTATTAAACATTCATCATGAAGGATTGAAGATGGATGGCCGTTCATCTGGGCTGGACAGTAGTCAGAAGTGGAAGCTATGAAAATGACCATGCTATGAGACCATTATCCCACCTCTGACAATATGAAGACAGAGGGGACAGCTAGGCATATATTTTATTCTGCAGAGAATTAGGGACCATACATTTTGACTGTTTCCATCCCTAGCTGCTGAAAAGTCAAGGACAGATTCCTGATTCCTTGTGGCAGGACGAGCTTGCAGATCACTGCCAGGCTGGTCCTAGGTAATGACTGAGGTGCCCTGAGAAAGTTGTTGGTGACTGGGACAGATCAAGCGTTCAACATCAATTCTGGGTGAAGATCCTCTGGGACACCCGAGGTGGTAATGGTTGTTTGTCCAAGATTTCTCTTGAACTCTCTCATGACGACAGTTTCATGTTACCATCATTTTTAACATCATCATCATCTATTTAGTTTGATCAATGTAGAGAAAACACATTGGATAATTTGTTAAATAAATCTACATGTATGTGTCAACCAGTGTTTAATTGTATTTCTAGATATGTCTATGCCATGTATAAGTCCTGTGCTGTCTATCAATATACCTCTTCTAGATGGGGGTTTAATTTGATGACCAGAAAAGGCAGTTGGGAGGGGCAAGCAGCTCTGTCTAGCTATTCATTTAGTCAGTGCTCGCTGGGCATCTAAACTCATTCTTTCCCACTTCTGGGGATATTCAGGTGGCTCAGTTTCTTTCATCAGCCACTTCGAGTCTGTGTCTGAGTCTCCAGGGACATTGTCTGTGTCTGAGTCTCCAGGGACATTGTCTGTGTCTGAGTCTTCAGGGAGATTGTCTGCTCTTGGCATCAAGACAGCTGTCTTGGTTTCTCACATGCATCAGGAGGAAGGATTTAAACCCACACCCACCACCTTAGTTAATAAAAAAGAAATCTGTTCCACAACAAGATCACAGATTGCCTGCTGTAGCCATTATAGGTAGCCCAGCTATACCTTCTTTACAGGTTGAATTGGGTATGTGGGATTTGCAGTGTTGGTCTTCCATTCAGATTACGATTTTCTAATCGCAGGGTGCCGGAACTTCACCTAATAGCCAGGAAGTTTGAAAAAAAAACAAACAGAACAGAACAGATGGGTGAGAATTACCTAGTCTAGTGGTTTCAAAGGATTTATATTAAAAGTCTGACTTGTCAGCTACCATTTAATTGGAAACATTAATGCTGTACATCTTAGTGAATTGATCTTTTTATTTAAAACGCTTGTCTATCAGAACATATTAAATGACTGCCATCGCTACAATAAAGATTGGCCACAGTTCACATACTGCTGTCATTAAGAATGATAACAAGTAAGGCCTGAGGCCTCCAACCTATTTCACAGTGTGATTCTCCTACTACTGCTAAGGCCCCCCCCCCCCCCCCCACCCCCGCCATAAATCTGTGAGATACAATCACTAACTCTGAGGCCACAAAGGATCATTAACATGTATGAATAAACAGGCCACATCTTCTAAACATATAAATAATAAACTGTTTATCTTACATATAAAACGCTTGGCACAAAGAATGGGGCATCAGTCTCTAGCAGCAGTCTGTCCAAGGAAATTGATTCTGCGGTGCTGATAGCACCTACAGCTGACTTGTAGGTGATAACTGGTGTCAGGCCCAAGAAAAGGTTGGGGAAATGACCCAGCCAGCGCTCGGCCACATCGATGCCTCTGGTGAAACAGTGGGCGTGGATCTTGTGGTTGCAGGGCACCATCTGACCAGAGAGAATATCTTTAAATAATGTTTTTTCCTAATCTAATAAGAACATTATTACACACTGGATACATAATAACAAAAAGTGTATAAAAATTACTTTTATTATCCCTCACTCAACAAAGAGGGGGGTGGGGGGGGGGGGGGGGGTTATTAATGTAGTACTTGGTCTAGCCATATGGTACCTCAATGACAACCATTTTATAAGGTTGAAAAGTATGTCAAATCAAGCATTGGGACAGCTAGCCTCTCTCCTTTGGCATAAGACAGTCCCAGTTAGCACAGTGAAACATCTTATACAAAGCATAGTCATTTCCATCCTATGCTACAAGTGCCACACATAGTCTAACAAAACAGAAAAGATGTGTGAGAAAATGGAGTGACCAGAAAAGAATTAAGAATTAAGTCATAAGAGAAACAAGTCAGATCCCAACATAAATAAAAATAATCAAAACATAAGAGCTACCAACTTGAAAAAAAAAATTCTCTGGATGCTCAAAACTTTGGTCATAATGTTAAATTGTTATTTGTGTCTTACTTTTTATGTTAATTTATTTGTCCTCTTATCACTGAGACAACAGTATTTCTCTCTGAAAACATTTAGCATGTGACTGAAAGTTGCAGTAATGGCAGCTATCACTGGCTTGGCAGCAGAACAGCTGGATATGCTGTAATCATAATTGACTTGCAGAGCATGCTGGGGAAAGTACAAACTGATGTCTTATGCTCAGAGTGGCTTGTGTCACTGGATGAGACTCAAATAAGAAGGACATCAGGGACTTGTGGACAAGATCATGCAGGTGTACGCAGTAATCAGCAAGCTGACAGATACGCTGCTGTTACTCCTTTGGGCGGTGAGCTACTTTAAGATAAAGTGGACATATGAAAGGCTCTCTGGGATCAATTAAACGGTGCAGTAGAACAGACACAGCAACCATATCTGGAGAGAATGATTAACATGGAGTCAGCAGAGGGCTTGGAGGATTTTCTACAGGGTGGGTGAAATAAACAGGCAATCTTGTAATCATGCTGCAATTCCCACCATCAGATGGCATCTATGTGGACACACTTTGCTGGCTACTGAGAAAGGGGACAGAGCACCTATAGGAATGTGCAGCAATGCCAATTCTTGATTCATCCATTATCTTGTTTGGGAACACACTAAATAATCCATATGAATGATGCTAAAACTCTTAAGCTAGAGGCCAGTACTGACAGACGACCCATCATTATATTATGGATATTTTTAGCAAATATATCACACTTTATAGAAGCTGCAGAGAGCAGATCCCTGGCACACTAGAAAAGGTAGAACTATGAGTGACGAAAACGCAGATGAAAGTGATGCTACAGTGTACAGCAATTTGCGGCAATAGAAGTGCATGGGCATTCACCATGAACTCAAAAGGGAAAACCATTTAGCAGATGAATGGCACCTTTGCTGTTACTACTAGCAGCCTTACAATGGAAATGGAGGCTGTAACAAGGACACTAGAATGGCTGGGTAAAAGAGTTCACCGATATATATACAAACTAAATAACTCAATGAACATGCTTAAGAAATGTCAGGCTGGATTCATCAGACAAGAATGAATTGGGTCACTAAGCACTTTGCAAATGGCTGGCCTAACCTTCATCTTTGTGCCTGGTCATGTGGGTGTTTGAGGCAACAAGCGTGCAGATTATCTTGCAGATACTATGACGGCTATGGCTGTGGTCCTGTACTGGATAAACGCATCATTATCAATGCCATGCACAGCGCACATCAAGATGACAAATACAGCTCAGGGCATGACTCGGCATCCCTGTGTAGAATGACGGATATTGAGTGAAACTTTAAGCTGCACAAATGAACCTTTCACCAAAGGACAAGACATTAATCGACACAAAACAGGCATCATCAGTCGTTTTAAGCTTTTGAGAAGATCAGAGTACGTATGGACCTGCCCAGAGTGCTGTGAAGATACTAATCACTTATGGACCTGCCCAGAGTGCTGTGAAGATACTAATCACTTATGGACCTGCCCAGAGTGCTGTGAAGATACTAATCACTTATGGACCTGCCCAGAGTGCTGTGAAGATACTAATCACTTATGGACCTGCCCAGAGCGCTGTGAAGATACTAATCACTTATGGACCTGCCCAGAGCGCTGTGAAGATACTAATCACTTATGGACCTGCCCAGAGTGCTGTGAAGATACTAATCACTTATGGACCTGCCCAGAGTGCTGTGAAGATACTAATCACTTAGCAAACAGATTCACCTGAGTCAAGATCTCTAGGCAGTCATCATCGGCATCACGGCAGTGGATGACCAGAGGTAGCTGCAGCTCTAAGGCCAGCTGTATCTGCTGTCTAAACACTAGCTTCTGTATGTCCGAGTGTTGACTAAATCTGACAAACAATGCAGCTACATTGGAATACTGATCAAATCTGGGCAACACTAAAAAGTATATCAGAAATAAACTGTGATGAACAATAAAAGTATAAGACATGACAAAATCTAGCAAACAATAAAATCACAAACACTGATTCATCATGTGCCCTGCCAACTGGGGTAGGCGCTATTGCATCTCCATAGATCACGATCCCTGGTTGCCTGGAACAGCTGTCTTGATGATATCCCTCCATGTCATCGTTTCAGCCCATCCAGCATCATCTCTCTTGGTCTGCCTCTACCCTTCTTTCCACTGATCTTTCCAGTTGTTACAATGTTCTCCAATGCCTCTCTTCTCATTCTATGGCCAAAGAACAGTGTTTGTCTCTTTCTTATTGTTGCATATAGAGATCTACTTTCAGTTAGCTTCTTTCAAACAATCATCATTAGTTACTCTGGCCGTCCAAGGTATTTGTAACATTTGTCTCAGAAACCACAGCTCTGTTGCTTCCAAATTCTCCCGAATTCCCTATTGTCGCAAACACTAAATCTGGCAAACAATAAAGGTACAGCATAATAAAGATGACATCTGGCAAATAAAGTGTAGTATAACACCGATCAAATATGACAACAAAAACATATGGTAGGATGATAATGGAAAACATCAAAGCATATCAGAACTGTTATTAAATCTGATATAATCCCCATATGAGTTCCAAGAACCCGGTTTTGGGGTGGAGAGGGGAGGGGGGGGGGGCATTAACTCACTGCCCTTAACAAGCAAGCTGTAGAAGGCAATTATCAGCGATGTTTCCTTTGAAGTCTAAGTGCATCTGCCTGAGAGGTGAGGAATGAGGAACCAACAGTCTGCATACAAGCTCCCTGTGTAAAATGAAGGTGCATGCAAAATTTGAACTCTGGAACAAGTCTAAATTATTGAAGTTTTAGAAAATAAGCAGAGGGGGAACCCTTGAGGCCATTTAATCAAGTAACAGAAGTTTCAGAACAATCAGATCTTTCCACCACAGATTAGAAGAACTGCTGAACGCTAAGAGGAAAGAAGAAATTCATATAAAATTATATCTTATTCAAAATACTGGGTAGATGAATAGGTGGGGGAATGAATATGTGTGTGCTTGTAAATGACAGTAAGCCGATGTGTTGCATGTGTCTAAGGCAGGGCTGTTTAATTAAGTTTACTCAAGGGCAACAATTTGAGACAGGGAATAGTTGCGGACCAGAAGCTCGAGCTCCCAGGAAAGAACAACCATTAATACAATATAACTGGCCACTTGATATGCCTTCATGGGGCAGATTTGGCCCACTGGCGGTACGGTGAATAGCTCTGGTCTAAGGGTTAGTGTTTTTTTATGACTGAAGTACATGCAAATAAACATACATAAACGAACAATTCTCTATCAAATATATTTTTTGTTTACAGAGTCAAGAACCCACACAAAAAAAGCCTAGCTTATGCCCTTGCAACATACTCCATAACAAATGGCACACACATACATTTAGATGCAAACATACATATCATATATAGTTATTAACTGAAAAGGGAATATCATTATAGCTCTGACTTCCTGTACATTCATAAAGTCCCCTCTGGCTGCCATTCTAAAAGAGATTATCAACTCTGCCATTAATTGGGAGACAACCAAGGCACCATTTTGCTGATGGGTAAGTGTGCTTAACAGTAGGCCACTGGGTCTAAGAGGCTGGCCTTAAGCAATATCATGGAAAGAAACAAACAAAGCAGTCCTCATCAAGACAGATGAAAGTTGTAAACTTATTAGAACAATTACATGCAAACAGTGAATATTTGTGGACATACTAAGAGAAAGAATGGACTCGGGATCTGTGCAACAACTGGCAGGATTGATGGAAAGAGAGCAAGAGGAAGGCAAATAGATAAATACCTGGATGGCCTGGCCAGATGGATGGGGTGGGACAAAAACAATGAACTGATCTGTGATTCTAGTGATCGTGTGATGTGGTGAAACATGACAGACTAGGCTTTCAGCGTGGCATATGATGATGATAATGAAATAATATAACAAGTAAAATTTTTCCAACTATAGCTGAGAAGTTACTGGGTATGTTTCTGGTATACATCTGAGAATGTTTTTATTCAACAAACACCACTGTTGTCTAGTTATATTACACATTTCTCTTCTAACTTGGATTGCAAAACTGGATTATGTTATCTCAAATAATGATGTAAAATAGGAGTTCCTGTGTGCAAGTAACAAGCAATAAATCCTATGGTATCAAGAAACTGCAACAAAGCAGGCCATAACGACCTTACCCAGGCAAAACTAATAGGACCTACCCCCCCCCCCCCCTACCATGGAAGAGAATACGTGCATTATCCTTGCCGGAATCTTGAAGGAGTAAGCCATTAAAAAAAAAATGAATTGCCAAGTCAGATACATTCCCCTCTGGTTCATAGATGTACTCAGCAATGAGTTCCGCTAAATATAAAAGATAACATGTGATGAAATCAACTCATAACTTACGGTCCAGAGTAATCCAAGCCAATTTCTCCCAGTGCAACAACTTTGGGATGCTTCAGTATTTGCCTCAATCCTCCAAGATGAGCATCAGTGAATTCAGCAGCATGTTTGGGGTGACATCCAAACGCCAGCCATATTCCATCCTCCATTGCAATTGTTTTCAGTATGTGATCTTTCGGATCTATCAGATGGTGAAAGTCCATTAGTTAGTCTACAGATCTTCCTCCCTGCACACCAAACCACTCGCTCCACTATGTCGTTCATGTAGCAACTTCTTTGTCCGTGCGAGTGACAAAATTGCATTGTGGCAATATTGGCGGCTTCCGTATGACACATCCAATTTCAACAGGCACTGATTTTCCCAGCTAGTTCCATGAGACATTTCACAGCCTCATTTGTGTGGTGGCTTCGGATTAAGCCTCCCACTCAACAAAGGGACCCACAACAAGCTGATGTGAGACTTTGGTGACCTATACAAAACAGGCATTGTTTCCCCAGCATGTTGGACTGCTCTCCTACCTATGGCACTTTGGGGCACTAAGTGCAGCCGTATAAAGAAAGAATGCACAAAGCATGACCCCCCCTTCTGGTCACGACCATCCAGTGCTGTCTGTCTGTCCACCTGTTGGATGTTCCCTCCCAGACCAGCTGCCAACCAAGCCTGGTTCTGTTCAAAGTCATGTGTGAAACAAGTGTAACACACAAGCCAGATATGTTTCTGTTCAAGTCATGCTGAAATAAGTGTAACACACAAGCCAGATATGTTTCTGTTCAAGTCATGTGTGAAATAAGTGTAACACACAAGCCAGATATGTTTCTGTTCAAGTCATGTGTGAAATAAGTGTAACACACAAGCCAGATATGTTTCTGTTCAAGTCATGTGTGAAATAAATGTAACACACAAGCCAGATATGTTTCTGTTCAAGTCATGTGTGCAATAAGTGTAACACACAAGCCAGATATGTTTCTGTTCAAGTCATGCTGAAATAAGTGTAACACACAAGCCAGATATGTTTCTGTTCAAGTCGTGTGCGCAATAAGTGTAACACATAAGCCAGATATGTTTCTGTTCAAGTCAGGTGTGAAATAAGTGTAACACACAAGCCAGATACGTTTCTATTCAAGTCATGTGCGCAATAAGTGTAACACACAAGCCAGATATGTTTCTGTTCAAGTCATGTGTGAAAAAGTGTAACACACAAGCCAGATACGTTTCTATTCAAGTCATGTGTGCAATAAGTGTAACACACAAGCCAGATATGTTTCTGTTCAAGTCATGTGTGAAATAAGTGTAACACACAAGCCAGATATATTTCTGTTCAAGTCAGGTGTGCAATAAGTGTAACACACTAGCCAGATATGTTTCTGTTCAAGTCATGTGTGCAATAAGTGTAACACACAAGCCAGATATGTTTCTGTTCAAGTCATGTGCAATAAGTGTAACACACAAGCCAGATATGTTTCTATTCAAGTCATGTGTGCAATAAGTGTAACACACAAGCCAGATATGTTTCTGTTCAAGTCATGTGTGCAATAAGTGTAACACACAAGCCAGATATGTTTCTGTTCAAGTCATGCTGAAATAAGTGTAACACACAAGCCAGATATGTTTCTGTTCAAGTCATGTGTGCAATAAGTGTAACACACAAGCCAGATACGTTTCTGTTCAAGTCATGTGTGCAATAAGTGTAACACACAAGCCAGTTACGTTTCTGTTCAAGTCATGTGTGCAATAAGTGTAACACACAAGCCAGATATGTTTCTGTTCAAGTCATGTGCGCAATAAGTGTAACACACAAGCCAGATATGTTTCTGTTCAAGTCATGTGTGAAATAAGTGTAACACACAAGCCAGATATGTTTCTATTCAAGTCATGTGTGCAATAAGTGTAACACACAAGCCAGATATGTTTCTGTTCAAGTCATGTGTGCAATAAGTGTAACACACAAGCCAGATACGTTTCTATTCAAGTCATGTGTGCAATAAGTGTAACACACAAGCCAGATACGTTTCTATTCAAGTCATGTGTGCAATAAGTGTAACACACAAGCCAGATATGTTTCTGTTCAAGTCAGGTGTGAAATAAGTGTAACACACAAGCCAGATATGTTTCTGTTCAAGTCATGTGTGAAATAAGTGTAACACACAAGCCAGATATGTTTCTGTTCAAGTCAGGTGTGCAAAATGTGTAACACACAAGCCAGATATGTTTCTGTTCAAGTCATGTGCAATAAGTGTAACACACAAGCCAGATATGTTTCTGTTCAAGTCAGGTGTGCAATAAGTGTAACACACAAGCCAGATATGTTTCTGTTCAAGTCAGGTGTGAAATAAGTGTAACACACAAGCCAGATATGTTTCTGTTCAAGTCATGTGTGAAATAAGTGTAACACACAAGCCAGATATGTTTCTGTTCAAGTCAGGTGTGCAAAATGTGTAACACACAAGCCAGATATGTTTCTGTTCAAGTCATGTGCAATAAGTGTAACACACAAGCCAGATATGTTTCTGTTCAAGTCATGTGTGAAATAAGTGTAACACACAAGCCAGATACGTTTCTATTCAAGTCATGTGTGAAATAAGTGTAACACACAAGCCAGATACGTTTCTATTCAAGTCATGTGCGCAATAAGAAAAACCTGCATTTATTGGAATGAGGCCTATGTACACACCTCTCTCCCAACTTAGTATCTTAGCACTACATCAAACAGAAATGTGTCCCATGTCACTCTACATTCTTCCACACTAGGTTTCCTGAAATTGTCCACGCCTCCCTTTTCCATCCGATGTCCTTCACCCCAGGTCTGCTGAAGTTGTCAATGCCTGCTGTCCTTCACCCCCGGTCCGCTGAAGTTGTCAATGCCACCCTTTTCCATCTGCTGTCCTTAACTCTAGGTCTCCTGAAGTTGTCCATTCCTCACTTTTCTCATCTGTTGTCCTTCACCCCCGGTCCGCTGAAGTTGTCCATTCCTCACTTGTCCATCTGCTGTCCTTAACTCTAGGTCTCCTGAAGTTGTCTACCCCTCGCTGAAGTTGCCATCCTTTTCCATCTGCTGTCCTCAACTCTAGTCTCCTGAAGTTGTCCATTCCACACTTGTCCATCTGCTGTCCTCAACTTTAGGCCTCCTGAAGTTGTCCATTCCTCACTTGTCTATCTGCTGTCCTCAACTCTAGGTCTCCTGAAGTTGTTCATGCCTCACTTTCCCCATCTGCTGTCCTTCACCCCAGGTCTGCTGAAGTTGTCCATTCCTCACTTGTCCATCTGCTGTCCTTAACTCTAGGTCTCCTGAAGTTGTCTACCCCTCACTTTACCCTTCTGCTGTCCTTGCCAAAGCGTCTTAAGGCATTTTGCAAGCATGTCCAGGCCATCTCCATCCTATCTATGAATGTATGCATGCAGGTGTGGCAGTATATACGTATGTGACGGACTCATTGGCCTGTAACAAGCACACTGTACAAGATGACTAAATAGGAGTTGGCTGCAATTGGATGCGCTGAGTAAAAAGGCACAAATATCACAGACTAGCTGTAAACCACAACATAAAGTGCTAACAGCCCTTTGAATGGCAAAGGCAAAAGTGTTTTAGAAAACAAGTGATATGGTTTGATATGGACAGAAGGAATAACAGTCCTTGAGAATCCCCATTTACAGAGCACACCAACAGGAACTTTGCAATAAATTATACTGCACCTCGACACCGCAAGAGGATCAAGATGAGATGAGTAGTAGAAGTGTGCATCAAACAGTAAGCCCTGGTTCAGAATCACACAAAAACGGAAGTGAACAGGGTACTCACTGTCAGCGTTGAATGTATTGGGGTTACAGAAGACTGCTACACAACCTTCATAATTGCAAGGAAACATGGCAGAATGCTGCTCCCGGAACTTGGAGAAAGTTGTCTCCCAAGGAACTTCCAGCCTGGAGTAGAGATAATCAATGTGGCAGTGGGTGTCTATAAACTTGCAGCTGTAGTTGCAACTGCGAGCAGCAAAGGATACCGCCCAGTTTTGGACACGTTTCTTGGTTGCTGCAACATCTGACGGTGAAGGAAAGCAGGTTTCTGAGACCATTTGTCCATTTTCTGTCATGCTGCTATATTGATCTGCAGGGTATGACAGTCTGCGCCTGTTTTGTGCTGGAAAAAGTAAAACAATATGCACTTTTAATTCGAGTTGCTAGGACTGATGAGGAATTCCAGGGAAATTTGACTAAAAAGCTGAACCAAATGGGGGAGCAGAAAAACGTGCACAAAACAACACAAATAACGTAAGGTTTCGGCCGGGCAGCCTCTGTCAAACATGAAGTGAACTACACAAAGATAACAACGAGGAGAGCTCTTACTCTTCCCCA
Source organism: Candidula unifasciata (assembly GCA_905116865.2). NCBI lineage: Eukaryota > Metazoa > Mollusca > Gastropoda > Stylommatophora > Geomitridae > Candidula > Candidula unifasciata. The sequence goes on along the minus strand of CAJHNH020005946.1, from coordinate 45,156 downwards.
CATAGTTAAGCTCTGTAGTCAAATTTCCCTGGAATTCCTTGTATTAGCCTGACCGCAGACATCCCCATATTTTCACCAGTTTTTTAGGACTGATGAGGCAAGCAGAGAATAGTAGAACTGTATCTTACCAAGCATGTCATAAAAAGCACCCAAGCAAGGTTGGTAAAAGACTAGTAACCCCAACCTGTAGACAACTTTAACTGCAAAATCTAGTAACCATAAACCTGGTAGTCCTATAGTGCATATACAGGAGTTGCAATAATGCAGTGACTAGGTTCTTTTTGTCTTTTTCTGTCATACCCCTTTCTCTCTGCCTCTTTCTGTGGGCACACGGATATAGCAAAATCTTCTCCCGATGCAGCACTGGCCCTCAATCAAATGATGCCAAACCCAGTAGACTTGTTCACAACTGGCTGAATTTTTCAGCTCAATGTTTCTACACAGCCATTGTCAGTTGGGTATTATAGAATTAGACAACCCCTCTGTAACCTCTAATCCACAGATCAAGATGGAGGTGGGTTAGGTATTGTGTGTCACTAGTATATACATATATACTGAGAGAAAGGGAGCCAGAATGATGATGGAATGAATGGGATTGGAACATGGATGTATGAATATTAATGTCTAGATTATCTCATGATTAACATGTATATGAAGCAAGTGGGCAGGAGCCCAGAATATTAGCTGCTATTTGGTGGCAGTACTTGTAATCGGAGCCCAGAATATTAGCTGCAATTTGGTAGCAGTACTTGTAATTGGAGCCCAGAATATTAGCTGCTATTTGGTGGCAGTACTTGTAATCGGAGCCCAGAATATTAGCTGCAATTTGGTGGCAGTACTTGTAATTGGAGCCCAGAATATTAGCTGCTATTTGGTGGCAGTACTTGTAATCGGAGCCCAGAATATTAGCTGCTACTTGGTGGCAGTACTTGTAATCGGAGCCCAGAATGTTAGCTGCTATTTGGTAGCAGTACTTGTAATCGAAGCCCAGAATATTAGCTGCTATTTGGTGGCAGTACTTGTAATCGGAGCCTAGAATATTAGCTGCTATTTGGTAGCAGTACTTGTAATCGAAGCCCAGAATATTAGCTGCTATTTGGTGGCAGTACTTGTAATCGGAGCCCAGAATATTAGCTGCTATTTGGTAGCAGTACTTGTAATCGAAGCCCAGAATATTAGCTGCTATTTGGTGGCAGTACTTGTAATCGGAGCCCAGAATATTAGCTGATATTTGGTGGCAGTACTTGTAATCGGAGCCCAGAATATTAGCTGCTATTTGGTAGCAGTACTTGTAATCGAAGCCCAGAATATTAGCTGCTATTTGGTAGCAGTACTTGTAATCGAAGCCCAGAATATTAGCTGCTATTTGGTGGCAGTACTTGTAATCGGAGCCCAGAATATTAGCTGCTATTTGGTAGCAGTACTTGTAATCGAAGCCCAGAATATTAGCTGCTATTTGGTGGCAGTACTTGTAATCGGAGCCCAGAATATTAGCTGCTATTTGGTGGCAGTACTTGTAATCGGAGCCCAGAATATTAGCTGCTATTTGGTGGCAGTACTTGTAATCGGAGCCCAGAATATTAGCTGCTTTTTGGTGGCAGTACTTGTAGTCCCCAAAAACTGCGCTGGACAATCACACAAACCACAACATTTGGTTAAACTGATATATTTCTCTGCTTCCGTTATGAACACAGCTATTAATAAAACAGGCATAGAGGCATGTCACAACAATGAAGACTAACAAGACTATCTCATACTCACTTAAAAAAAAAAAATCAAATCTTTTAAACACAGAGAAATGAAACAACATAATAAGGAAAACTTGGACTCTTAGATATGCCAGCTTGTCAGTAACTGACCGTTATGAGATGTCCAAGGTTTTGTCATCTGATACGGGGCAGAGTTTTTCCTAGCTGCCTGAGCTTCAAAGTGGCGTTTTGGTTCAAACCCATGACATCTCAAAGTGGGATTACTTGAACTGTTGGGGAATGGAACAGCTGCATCTCTTCGTGAAAACTGAGAACCTGAAGACGAGGCTGGAGGAACATTTCCATAGTAGACACCAACATTCTCATTTCTAAGCAAATCTGCTGCTGGTGGGGCCGTTCTAGAAGGCCAATTGTTTGTCAAACGTTCTTTCGATAAAAAACTGTTGACCGAATTCTGTCTGATCCATCTCTGTCTGTCAGTGTCTGGCTTCCTGGTTTCTTCAGATGAATATGAACAAAGGGAAACATTTTCATTTCTTGAGCTGCCTGCCAGGTAATCTTTCTGATGGAGGTTTAACGGACTCACTGACTCAGAGAGCTGCCCAAAAGATGCAACTGGATCATCATTCCTGCAAGAAATGTACATGTTTGGTTGAGTTTGTCATCTTTGACTCTCACTGCATGCTCATGCCTCCACAAGTTCTCAGTCTCCTTTCATAAAATACACCACACAAGGCTGACTCTCACTGCATGCTCATGCCTCCACAAGTGCCCAGTCTCCTCTCATAAAACACATCACACAAGACTGACGCTCAATCCATACTGATACTTTCACAAGTGCCCAGTCTCCTCTCATAAAACACATCACACAAGGCTGACTCTCACTGCATGCTGATGCCTCCACAAGTGCCCAGTCTCCTCTCATAAAACACATCACACAAGGCTGACTCTCACTGCATACTGATGCCTCCACAAGTGCCCAGTCTCCTCTCATAAAACACATCACACAAGGCTGACTCTCACTGCATACTGATGCCTCCACAAGTGCCCAGTCTCCTCTCATAAAACACATCACACAAGACTGACGCTCAATCCATACTGATACTTTCACAAGTGCCCAGTCTCCTCTCATAAAACACATCACACAAGACTGACGCTCAATCCATACTGATACTTTCACAAGTGCCCAGTCTCCTCTCATAAATCACATCACACAAGGCTGACTCTCACTGCATACTGATGCCTCCACAAGTGCCCAGTCTCCTCTCATAAAACACATCACACAAGACTGACGCTCAATCCATACTGATACTTTCACAAGTGCCCAGTCTCCTCTCATAAAACACATCACACAAGACTGACGCTCAATCCATACTGATACTTTCACAAGTGCCCAGTCTCCTCTCATAAATCACATCACACAAGGCTGACTCTCACTGCATGCTGATGCTTTCACAAGTTCCCAGTCTCCTCTCATAAATCACATCACACAAGGCTGACTCTCACTGCATGCTGATGCTTTCACAAGTTCCCAGTCTCCTCTCATAAAACACATCACACAAGGCTGACTCTCATTGCATGCTGATGCTTTCACAAGTTCTCAGTCTCCTCTCATAAAACACATTAAACAACGCTGACTCGCAATGCATGTAGTAATGAAAAGAAATGGAAAAAACAAGAATTTTTTTTACCGGATTTAAAGATATTACACTAATTTTTTATAAAAATCAAACTGGAGAGACAAGTTCAAAGCATGAGCAAGAAGTAGGCAGTGATACAAGTGAGATGATAATATTAAGTAATGGACAAACAGCAGTTTCAAAGAGAGTACAATAGAAGGGACAGAGCAAGGTGGAAATCCATTACAGACAACCTTCACAGTGGCGATGACACCTGACTGACTGAACTCACATACTGATCCTTCTAGTTGTTCACTTCCATTTGTAAAGACCAGATTTTCAAACCACTAATTCTGTGAAGACCGAACATTCAATTCACTAACACAAAATATTTTATAATGATATCAGAAAAGTCATTCAAAAATACAAAGCTTTTGTCTTGTCAGGTCACACTATGTGTGGTGGTGCACCCGGACCAGCCTTTATAATGGTTCATAACAATCTACATACAGCTTCGCATGGGCCTCCTAGAAACAGCTGTCTTATCAGGGTAGATGATCATCTCTGTTGCAAGAGAGGCAAGGAACCACCAGTCTCCAAGCAAAAAAGCCAGATCTTGACAACAGATGTGCATGAAACACTCTCTGTCACTTCAACGTAAGCAGTAAATATTGCCATCACCAAGAATGACTCCATCAACTAAGATAACGGGAAGCTCTTCTGTAAGATCCACAAAGCAGTGCAGAGAAAGTCAGACAGTCTGGATCATTCACATACCAGAGACAGTAAAATCTCCAGATTTTGCATCCAGAATGTTAGGACTAAGCTGGGGAGGACATGCTGTGAGCTGCAGGAAATGGCAAAGAGGGGTAAACCTCGTGCAAGTTGGTTGAGATTATGCTCCACTAGGAAATACAAAGCAGAAAAAAAAACTCTTACCATGCTTCTTCTTCTACCACATTCTGAGATGTTTGAAGTCTGGTCCCGCTGTAATCAGCCGCTTCTGTATTAGCAATGGGATGGTTGCCAGCCATTTCTGGAGTCCAGTCTCCTCGTCTGCTGAATGGCTGATCTACTGTAAAAGTGTGTGGTCTTACCAAATTTTTCTGTCTATCAAAAACTGCTGGCTTCCATTCTGGGGGGGGAGGGGGGGGGGGGGGGGGGGGGGGGGGGGGAGAGAGACACAACAAAGACAAGCTATTAAATCAGCTAAAAATTATAAACAAAACACGTGTGTCTACAGGCCTGTGGATGACCTTCTGTATTTGATTTGTGGCCATCCATTTAAAAATGGCTATAGTGGAATGTAGAAAAGCAAGCACAAGAAAGACTCAATATTAAAGCAATAAGTGTAAAAACTATTTTTGGCCAGTGATGCAACTTTTAAGATCTGAAGTCAAATGAGGGAGTTCTTCAAGAAACTTAAGATCACAGTTTGTTTGTTTGTTTCTGTCACGTTAATACTTTTGTGTGCGATTACCTTCAGCCTTTAAACAGCTATGTTCCCCCACAGTTTGAACACTTCAGCCCTTAAACAGCTAAATCTGACCACGTATGGAGGAGTTCAGCCCTTTCTTTAAAAAGCTAAGTGACTTTACTGGAGTATGTATGTGGCTGTACCACTACCCTTTCTTGTCTTATGCTGATGAAAACTGTATAGTCTCACTGTCGATTTTTGTCTGGTATGATTTTGTAAATCTGACAAACTCCAGTCTCCCTTTTCACTGACTGAATGAAGAATCTGTACAGTACAGATTTCAGTCATATCACAGTTCAACATACAAGGCACCGTTTGGTACAAACTGACCCTGGCTACAAGATCAACTCAGACTACAATGTTGAACTAAGAATCGACATCATCACATCACAGCACTCGGGACACTTCCATAAGTGCTCTGTCCCCATCTTTATCAACAAGCGACGAGTTCCAATTCAGATGGTACCAGTAACTAATTATCCATTGCTCCTTTCCTTTGAGTGTTGAGTGTCAGCCAGATCCCTTGGTAACTGCTTGCAGTGCCTGTCCCCTCAGACAGCAATGATCTATTTGTGCCTCTGCACTGTAATGGTTATATCGAAGAAGAAAATAACTCCACATTCTGATATGTCAAATGAAGGAAAAAGACTTAACCAAGTCAATAAATTCAAATATCTGGGAACAACCATATCATCAGATGTAAAATGTGTGACAGAGATTAAAAGCAGAATAGGTCGACAAAAGCTGCATTTTAGAAAATGAAAAATATCTTATGCAATAAATCACTCTAATTTAATGTCAGAAAGAGGGTGCTAAAATGTTACATAGAACCTATTCCGTTGTATGACAGCAAATCTTGGAATGAGCTTGTTATTACAACCTATAGTGGAACCTGAATATTCGTCCGTCATATTCATTTATTGTTTAAATTCATCATGCTTTTTATTTGATATTCATCCGTAACTATTCAGCCACGTGGCGGCAAGTTAGCTGATCCTCACTTAGCTCAGTCTTGAGTGATGACTGAAGTGAGTGCATTCACTGTTAATACTTTGAAAAAAAAATTAAAAATATGAGGTTTATAGGTAAATTTAAAAAAAAACAACACAGTATTGTAAATAACTACGGATTGTTAGAAAAGTGCATCTCACAATACGACGGCTACTCGAGCTTCATAAAGGATAGACAGCTGAAACAATAAGAGAAATTCCATCAGACAAGAAAAAAAGATGAGATGGGCTGGCTGCAAGTGCTGAAATTAAGGAATGTCTATCCACTTGGGCAAAAATGCAGGTTTTCATTAAGAAATGGCATCCAAACATTGTTATAGTTTATCTTCTTCTTCTCTGGTCACCTGCTGTTAAGTTCCGGCAGAAAGCCCTCTGGTTGTTCATTTTGGTTTTGTGCCGGGGCCTGAGTTTGGCATATACATTGGTTTTACTGACTTATTTGTGTGCATGTGGTTGCTCTGACTGCCAAGGAAGACCCTCAATAGTTGACTCCTAAGACATGCTTGTTGCGGAGGCAGTGGGTCTATTCTTGTTTCTCCCATTATGAGACCCTGGAGCCCATAAGGGGAATAGTTGACCAGTGTTATCAATTCATTTAATGATGATGTATTCTGACACCTTAGAAAAAATGAATTACAAAATAAATGAATTAAAACAAACACCGTTAGATACCTTCTTTAAAAACAACAATGCTGGCAAATCGTCTGGAAATACTTATGAACCATCAAGGCCTCACTCACCAGAAGTAATATTACCTAACGTCATAAGGGAAGGTGACCCCTCTTCCAAACAAAAGGCATTAATTGTTTTCCATCTAAAAGATAAATTTAAGAATTTCATTGACCTAATTAGGTAGGTCTACAGTATATTTAGGTCATCAGGACGACTAAATATGACATAATAATAAAGTAAATAAAATAATCACATTATAATAACAATCTATCTGCAATCATTTTATATATTGATTTCCTTGTGAAATTGTTTTTTTGCTGTTAAAGAGTAGATTGGCCAAATTTAGGGCTGGGAACTGATTAAATTATTTTTGCTGAATCTCTATGAAAAAAGTCGGCTCTGTGGCTAAGTCAATGCGAACGCTTCGTAATGCCGGGATGCCAGGTTCGATCCCAGCTGCGGGCCATGCGCTGGTTTCGACAGTGGTATCAAGAAAGCCGACAGTCCAGAAAGCACCGGCAAACTACTGGACGTAAATTTGCCTAGAAAAACCACACAACAGCCAGGGGCTATTGGGGTTGGTTCTGCAACGTCCTGTAAAGGATATGCAACTAACCTATGAAAAAAAAAAGTATTTTGCTATTTGTCCTTTCTTTAATTAATATCCGCCACCCCCCCCCCCCCCCCCCCCCCCCCCCCCCCAATGGATCAATAACGAATATTTGATTTCCACTGAATTAGATTTCTGGACACTGGGAGCACTTCCACTTACGTGAATACTTCTGTGGGCAGATGTGATCAGCCGGAGCTCTACCTGAAGCAGGATCTTGATTGTATTCATGTGACTGTGATGGGGCTATGTAGTTAACTTCTGATGGAAAGGCATCATTGTCCTCTGATGGGACTGGGTATACTGTTGGGTGGTAATAGGTATAATGGGAAGGAGCACTGCCGATGGGCGTAGCGATGTTAGGAGAGCATCTCTCAAGCCACGGCCACCAGTTCAAGAAAGATGGGTGTACTGGAACACAACCAGGATAGGAAAAGACAGGCGAAGGTGGACTTGATGTAAATCTTTCATTGGGGTTTCCATGATGGTGTGGAAGTCTGGGTAGGTAGTTTTGCAATGGAGGGTGAGTCAAACTGACTGTGATGGTCATATCAAGAGGTTGGTTCTCATTGTAGTGGCCCATGTACTGCTGAATGTTTGTAGAGCAGAACTGGAGGAAAGTTATCATGCTATCCATAGCCCTATCTGAGCCCACATCACGAGCTGGCAAACTCAGTTCTCTTGAGCGGAAGACAGGAGCAAATGAAGGATTGTTCTCTTTCTCTCCCGAGGTGTATACAGATGAAGCAGAACCTGAAGAAATGCCAGAAGGTCTTGAAAATTGACATGAACTATATGGACAAAAAGCATCAGGAATGTTTGAGTATGCTTGCTTTGGTTGGTCTAACATGATTTTATTTGATGGCATCAAATTTTGTGCTCTTGAAGTAAAGTTACCAGCTGATCTTTCCTTTAGAAGATTCTGGGAAAGATCAGTCTCACAGAATATGCTGTTTTCAGAGTCAGTGCAAGCAGGAAGATTTGCAGAACATTGAGAAGAATAATCTGACACATGACATGACAGCAGTGATATTTCTTGCGCAGTAACAAATGAGAACTTCGAGTCATTTTCACGATCTTGGCTAATTTTCACTGTCTCATTATCCATGTGATTCATTAACACAGCCTTGAAATTTCTCAGTGTCTCCCTTGCAACGTTAGATGCACATACCTCGACCTCTGCCTTTTGTTTAGGAACAGAGACAATGTCTTCCTTTTGTTTAAGAACAGAGACAATGTCTTCTTTTTGTTTAAGAACAGAGACAATGTCTTCTTTTTGTTTAAGAACAGAGACAATGTCTTCTTTTTGTTTAAGAGCAGAGACGATGTCTTCCTTTAGTTCAGAAACAGAGACGATGTCTTCCTTTTGTTTAGGAACAAAGATAATGTCTTCCTTTTGTTCAGCATCTTCCTTTTTGACATTAGCAGCAGAAGAATACTCTTCACAGACAATGACTTCCTTTTGTTCACAAACTGCTAAACCATTGTCTCCTTCCTCTTTACAAACACACACAATGTCTCCTATCGTTTTTTCTGAAAGAGATTTGATTGTACCTCTCTTTCCTACACAAACATACACATTACTGTCCATTTCCTTTTGGTCAACAGTAGATATACTCTCAGTATTTCTTTCTGCAGTAGCCTCACCATCCACAGCAACCATGTCTTTCTCTGCTGAAGAAATAACACACTCCAAACAGCACCTTTCTTGAACATGTGATGATGTCTCTCCTGAGTCAAAAGCTACATCTGTGGATTCCTGCATATCCATACTAGACGCTGGGAGCTCAGCTAGTTTACCATCACACAGAATTGTTTCTTGTTCGTAGCCCTGATAAATGGCGTTGATCATTGTATGGACTGAAGAGTTACTGCCTACAAACTCAATGGACACTTCTGAGACTGGCTCCTGCAAGCCAAGTATGCCTGCATCCACACTGACATCACACCTAGCAGAGTGTATGTTTTCACTTGAGAAATTCTCCACGTTCTTAAACAATGTGTCTTCTTTGTTTTGAAGTGAGGTCAATCTGCACCTTTCTGTGATCTGAGAATTATCCTGGCATAACCTATTAGTGACTGTATCAACAGTAATCATCTCTGAAATCTCTCTGACTTGCTGACAGTTCTGCTGCCCGACACAGCTGCTTTCTGAGTTCTCCACATTACCAGACAAAATACTGCTAGGTCTAGTGGTAACATGTTTACTTATTTCATTGTTTTCAATATAAACTTTCTGTTGTTTAGCCATACAGACTGCCTCTTGTTGGTTATATTTCCCTATATCTCCTTTGTCTTTAGTAACCTTTCTGTCATCTTCTTTGTGTTGTTTAGATTTACCTTTATCTCCCCCTTGTTGATCAGCTTCATTATATCCCACCTGCTTACATCTGTTGCTGTCTGTTGCAAATTGTTTAACGTCACATAGTAGTTCAATCTCACTGGCCTCTACCTCCTGTTCTTTAGGTTTAACATAATCTGCCGCCTGTTGTTTTGAGTCTCGGCCATCTACTTCCTGATGTTTAGACTGACTAAACTTTGAAAAATTTTGTTTATATTCATTCCCATTTATTTCTTGTTCATATTTGGTGATATCTGTCTTCTGTTGATTAACTTTACTACCATCCACATCATGCTGACTTGCTTTACCCTCAATTACTTCCTGCTGTTCTGATATGCCTTTATTTGTCTCATATTCTTTACATCTCTTGCCGTATGCCTCCTGTTCATTTATTTCACTGGCAACTCTCTCCTGTTGTTTCAGTATACTGACATCTTCACATTGTTTAGCTTTACCATAATTAGCTTTACCATAATCACCTTCCTGCTGTTTAGCTTTACCATAATCACCCTCCTGCTGTTTAGCTTTACCATAATCACCCTCCTGTTGTTTAACTTGACCATAATCAGCCTCCTGCTGTTTAGCTTTACCATAATCACCCTCCTGCTGTTTAACTTTACCATAATCACCTTCCTGCTGATTAGCTTTACCGTAATCACCCTCCTGCTGTTTAGTTTTACCATAATTTTCCTCCTCCTGTCTAGCCGTACCATGATCTCCCTTTAGCTGTTTAGCTGCTTGTTGACTGCCTTTACTGACATATTCCTCCTCTTGTTTAGCCTTACCTCCATCTCCCCTGTGTTTAGCTGTACTGGTATCTTTTAGCTGCTTAGCTTTACTGGCATCTCCCCACTGTTTAACTTTACTGACACCCCCCTCCTGTTTATCTTTACTGGCATCTCTCTCATGTTTACCTTTACTGGCAACTCCAAGCTGTTGTTGTGCTCCTGTATGTCCACCCCTGCCCTCCTTGTTTAGTTGATGTGGCAGAGTTCTCAAAGTTTCTTTATCAGACACACAAAACTGTATATCTTGAGTGTGTCTGTTCACAAGCTTGGGTCTCACGTACTTCTGATTATCCCGGTAAGCTGCATCGTGATTGTAAAGCACTGGCTGCTTCAGAAACTGTGCAGGCCTGGCTTGTCTGTGCTTCTCAGCAAGTCCTGAAGACTTCTTAGTATCATAATTCCTACCTGAGTACTGCTGTCCTGTCCTTGTACCTCTGAAGAAACATGTCTGAGCCGGTGCTTTATCTCCTTTCCATTCTGTCACTAACGCAGAAGATACTTTTGTAGCCTGTTTCTCTACTCTATGTGGATACTTTTCTCTGACCCAAATTTTGGTCTTTGAAATTAAAGTATTGGATGGTAAAAGATGCTCTGCAGGAACAGTTTCACCATTAGACAATGGACAATCTAATGTAGATGAATTAGACCCAAGTTCTTCTAATGTTGAGGAATCAGAAGCAAGTTCTTCTTTTCTCATTTCAGTGTTTAATTCCATTTTTCTGGGAATGCTGTTAATGTTTTCCAAAGGCATCTGACATTTAACAAGATCAGGCAGTTCACAAATGTCTTCTTTCTGCATGATCATCTTTTGTTTGTCTTTGCTGATTAACAATTCCATATCTACACATTCTGCTTCATCAGTATCCTTTTCTGCTCCTTCAGCTGGAAAGTCAGTGATCATAGCAGCTGCTCTTGAAATATCAGAATTACCCTGCAAAGGAACATCACCAGACCGGCCCTCACAATATTGCGGCGCCAACAAGACATCATTCGCCAGCACAAAACCTGGTTGACTGCCTTTTTCCATCAGTGTCCTTCCCCTTCCCCTGCCAGATTTGCAGACAGGCCTTTTGCTTATGCTACCAGCTTGTCTGTCAACATCCTTCAATTCTTCTTGAAAGACTACATGCACAGCTTCCACCTCTACTTTACTCACACTAGTCACAAGGTCATTTGTGGAGACTGGATCTTTAGCAACTTCAGCTACACATTTCTGCTGAGCTCTGACAGCCACTGCCTGTGGCTGAGTTTTCAAGCCGAATGCTGCATCTAGCGACAGCTTTAATATCCTGGACAAACCCTGAGGTTTTCTGTCTTTGGACATGACTTCAGGCAACGTATTTTTATCTCAGGAAATGCAGTGGCTTACTGGATGACCAGCAAAAACATAAAGCACTACAATTAAAGATGTTGAGAGTTTCTTCAGATTCTCAGTGGCAAGCTCTGGAACAAGCTGCAACAAAATTAACAAAGGAAAGAAAACAAAATGAAGACAAAGGACATTTCTAAAACATACAGTACATGTAATCTGTTTTATTTGACTCTAGCAAAAGATACGGAAATAAGACCTAAAATGATAACTGAAAAGAAAGCTGAAATAACAAGGGAAAATTAAATATAGTTTTGAGCATTCTGGGATAATGTGAAAAGAGATACATATGTGCTGGCAAGAGGTTTCTGAATATTTTTTGTTTAAACTTGTTAACAGGGCAAAGCAGACTTGTCCTCATTGTCATTAGTATCCTTAACACTATCCAAAGACCGTGATAAGTAGCCTTAAAACTATCCAGACTGAATAACAGCCATAAAACTATCCAAATACCGTGATAAGTAGCCTTTAAACTACCCTGACTGTGAATAACAGCCATAAAACTATCCAAAGACCGTGATAAGTAGCCTTAAAACTATCAAAAGACTGAGAAGAAGCCTTACTACTATCTAAAGACTGAAAAGTAGTTTTACTATGTAATTACTGACCAGTAGCCTTAAAACTATCCAGATTCTGACAAGTAACCTTATTCTATCTAAAGATTTTGATAAATAGCCTTAAAACCATCCAAAGAATGTGATAAGTAGCTGTTAAAAACTGTTCAAAGACCGATAAGTATCCATAAACTATCCAAAGACTGAAAAGCAGTCTTAAATCTTTGAGTCCCAAGGAACGCATCATGAGCTAATCGGTCACTACCCAGTGGCCCAATCTACATGTGGTTTTCAATTTATCACTGACCGGGCTAAAACGCAAAATTAAAACTTTATCTCTGGTTCTTTGTACTTGATACCACGTGGCTGAACATGAGGATCATTTGGAAAGGTAGTTAAAACCTCAAATATAGTGTGTTTGTGAGGTTTACAGAGTTACTAAGTGTTTTGTTTGAAATCAGTATGGCCGCCGAGTAGGATTCTACAGTAGGATTTTGAGCTTTACAAGAATCATATTTAAATAAAACATGTATTTATCAGATTGATCCAAATCTAGTCAAAGAAAGTTATAAATATAAAGCAGACTTGTTTCAGTCAGTGACAGAAAACTTTGAGGACAGATAGCTCAGATATAAACCTCACGCTATGCCTACAACAATAACAAATGTCAGCTGATACAAAGAAAATAAATGTTGGTGAAAAAAGCAATATTATTTAGTGTTAGTTAGGTCTATTAAAATTATGGGCAAATGGAGTATTATATAAAGTTTGTGTTTTGTTAAAATAATTGTTTTTGGAGTCATTTTTCTTTACCAAAAAATGGTGCTCTGGTATGATGTTCTAAGCGTAGTTTATCTGGAACAAGATCTAATGGACAGACTGTGTTTGTATTTTATTTATATATTACTAAATGGTTCTTCATTTTCATCTTGAGAAAGTTTGAGAAACATGTCTAATTCTATCTAATTTCGGATAAATCGAATAAACACGTACTTTATTAAAATTTGAAGCTTTTAAAGCTGTAAATCATGTTTGCATGCCTGTAGAATATCGCTTGGCGGCCATTTGCTTTTCAAACAAATGCTTAGTAACCCGGTAAATCTTGCAAATATTTTATATTCAGACCACGTTTCTAAATGAGCATGCCTGATATCAGACACAATGAACTCGAGAGGAAGTTAAAATTGAGCGGTCCGTGTTTTATGACCTGTCAGCGGTTAATTAAAAACCTTCACTTGTCACGTGTCGATTGGGCCTTACGATTGTAACAAATTAGCGTGTGATGCATTTCCTGGGACTTAAAGCCCCAAGGCCTCTGTTTCAAACTGAACTTAATAAAAGGTGAAAGCTGACTCATATTATGCTGATATTTATTCAGTTTTAATTAAATAGGCTATGGAAAAAGTAAAAATAAAAAAAATATATAAATCGGGCACTCCTTGCAATAGCAACCCTAGGGGACACAATCCATTGTTTGTGTACATTCACACAATAATGTTCTGCAATATTTAATATTGGTTCAGATTTGGGTTTAGATTAAGGTTTGGGTTAGTATTTGGGGTTGGGGTTAGCCTAACTCTAATTTCAAACAATACTAAATATGAAAGATTATTATTATATATATATGAACTTAAACAATGATTTACATCCCCTAGGGTCGGCACTTACAGTACTGTTGAGTTACACTATATTCTGTCCCCCAGTTGCCCTTGTAAGGAGTGCCAAAACCTGAGATAATGCACACAAAATAATATATCATTGGAAAATTTATGAGCAATTATAAAAATTGCTCTCCTTCGATCTCCCCCCCCCCCCCCTATACTGCAACGGCCAAACAAATACCCTAACAGGGCCTCAGTCCTATGCGAAATGCAGAGTTCCTGTCAAGGAACAAATCGCGGAAAAATTAGGATCGGCCCCGAATAACGGGCCAATATTATCTAGGGCAAACAAATGTCTCATCCATATGTTAATTGCGGACCTGTTTCTGCGACTATGCCGCATCGCCGACAGTATCCCCCGCACGGCTACGCACGGCGTGGATTGGAGGCTAAACATGATGGCTGAGACTCAGGAGCAGCAGCTACTGCATCTCCTGCAACTTCCTCGAATTTATTTGCTCGTGAGTCCCAGGCATCTAGTTTAGATCCTCATCCACGCCGCGGGGATACTGTCGGCGGTGAGTTTAATCGCGTTTTGCGACTGCTGAAAAATGTGAGGACGAGAACGGGGCTGCTCTGCGTCAGAGCGTGTGGTCTCCCCGCCATGTCGCTATTATCGTCTGTAATGTTGCGTGTCTCAAAATTGTCAGTGGTCGCTATTATCGTCTACATAAACGCTCAAAACTGTCAACGGTCGCTATTATCGTCTGCTACTATCGTATATAGTGTTGCGTCTCTTGAAATTGTCAAGTAATCCTAGTTTTGTCTAGGAGTACCTTACAATGTCACGAGACGCAACATTGCAGACGATAGTAGCAGACGATAAAAACGACCGTTGACAATTTCGAGACATTACAGATGATGAAAGCGATGTGGCGGGTAGATCACATGCTTCCACGCAGATTAGCAATGCTGTTCTTCCGATTGAGGATTTAGCAGCGGTAGATGTCAGACTTGTCGGCATGCGCAAAACGCGATTAAACTCACCGCCGAGGGCATCCGTCGCGCCACTACGCGCGGCGCTGATGGGGGCTAAACTAGGTGCCTGGGACTCACGAGCAAAATTAATTGGAGGAAGTTGCGGTAGCTGCCGCTTGTGAGTCCCAGCCATCTAGTTTAGCCCCTATCCGCGCTGCGCGTATTGGAACCTGTTGCTCGGCGTGATACGCACGGCGGTTAGGGCATAGTCACAGAAACAGGTCCGCAAGTAACATATCGCTGAGAGCCTGTTAGAGCATTTGTTTCGTTTTTTCGAGCCGATCCTAGATTTACCGCGATTTGTTCATCGGCAGAAAGTTCAAAATTGAAAGTGTCAACGGTCGCTATTATTATCGTCTGCTACTATCGTCTGTAGCCACTACAGTTTCGGAAATTTGCGATCTTTTCGACAATTTCCGTTACCATAGAAACCATTTAAAACTTGTTTCGGAAATGTCGGCTGGGGTTTCGGGATGGGTCCTAATCTCTCATGAAATTTTGCGATTGGTGTGATTTTCACCCACTCTAAATAGCTGAAAACGGCGGGAAGGAACCCGATTAACAGCGCATGTCTACGACAGCCGGACGTCCTCTGTTTTTCTGTTACATCAGTTTGATTGAAAATAGCGTTAAGGATTCTGGGTTGGCTTTAGGCTTTAAAAATTACTCGTACTGGTAATGCTAGTTATAATTGAATTCTCCGTCCAATTTTACATTTACATTTACAAATTTCTTTCTGTACAGTGGCTTTTTAAATTTACAGTAACATTTTTTAGGCAATCGGTATGTGGCTGTCTCTCATTGTCTGCCATCTTGTCCAGTGACAGTCGAATGTCAACAAAGCCAAAACAGAAGTGCGCATGCGCAGAGAAAACCTTGTTTCTAAGACGCAAGTTTTAGCAGCTGCTTTCTACATCTCATCTCCACAAAAACCTACATATCTCAGCTCAGAAATGACATACAAGCCTAAATGATGTACCATTGGAAAGAGATTGTTTACAGCTATCTAACTGTGCTGACTTTATTGGTGTAGAGGGCATTTTAAATTTGACTGAAGTAGCTATCGTCTGCAGTGCTGCGTCTCTTAAAATTGTCAGGAAACAATAAGAAACAGGTCTGCAAGTAACATATCGCTGAGACCCTGTTAGAGCATTTGTTTCGTTTTACGGAGCCGGCATGTTTTTAAATGGACTGCGCCTTGAGGGGATATTTCAGGCCGCAATACTTATACTGAGGGGGTAGAAGTTCGGAGGAGAGCCTCGTTTTGTTTTGAGGTATACAAATAGTTCAACACAATAAATTAACATTACTATTACATCTGCCCTGCTCAACCCTTTCAAACCACACCATGTGTGTGTATGATTCTACTATTAAATGCAGCAAACACACCCTAGTTCAGTAACTATTATTGCGACCATCCTCTTGCTTTCAATATCCCTACCCTTCTGTCCGACCCTTGCGAGTTTCCCTTCTGTTCTGCTGCCTGCAGCCGTCCGAACGATTACGTCCACTATAAGTTTGAAATTCTCACAAAAGTTATGAGGCAGTATGATATCAGACCGTTTAAACTTGCTAGATATTAGCTTTAATGAAGAGTGTGACACAAGAAACGGTTGTCTTACCTGCTAAAGTATCAATCTCAGAAATGTGTAGAAACTTTCATACCAAACGCCGCCAGCGAGAACTTCGTGCTAGAGGATTGTGGGTAGGAGTTAGCGGAAATTACGAATTGGTGTGCTTTTTCTTCTTTCTATTCCCCCCCCCCCCCCCCCCCCCCACTTTCTTTCTCCTTGTATCTTTGTTGTCATCCTCCTCCTACTCGATCTTTCCTACTTATATTACACTGTTCTTGCCTCTTCATATTTTCTTTCTTCAGCGGTGCCACCTTGAAGTTAACACTGAGAGGGGGCGCTCATCCCCACCATCTCCCCCCCCCCCTTTTACAAATTGTATCGTTAAAATTGAGGGAAGGGGAGACGCCAACATAAAAATTACGAAAACATTGGGAGGAGGAGGGTCAGTCTCCTTAATCCACACCTAATTCCTCGTTCATACATTCTTACATAGGTTATTTCATCCAACCTCATTCTTACATAAATGGTCTTCAGAATATCTCCTTTTTTTCCAAAATGAGTGTTCCTGTAGCTATCAATTTTGAAGCCATAACTATTTTATTTCCTTGCACTCCTGCATGTTCCGGACAGTATATCAACGTGAGTTCCTGTCACGTTGGCGTACTGATGCCTGGAATCAACTCATGCCACATTTGTCCATTATGAACCTTCTGCAATGCCGACTGAAAAATAGTCATTAAAGTTCTTCTGTCTGCTCTATTTTCTGCTATCCACCTCAGAGCTGCAGTGATTGCCGTCACCACCATCCTCATGCTTGAAGCTGTAGATTTTTAAAAAGCACCATTTTGTTCAGCCAGGATCTTCATTCTAGTTGAAACCTCCCCATTGAGATCTGACACCTCGATGAACACAACCATTGGTTTACACTATTGCATTACATCATCTAGCCCAGCCTTTCCTTCTATCACATGTTGTGCCTCTAAATCTGCACAACTGTTACACCACTCTCTACATTCTATTCCTAAAGTGATAATGACCTGATAGAAACTGCTTTTGTGGGTGTTCCAGTCGACCAACTCCTGTCCACTTTGTATGTGTAGTTATGAAAGTCTTTGTATGTGTATCTAGGAATATATATATATATATATATATGTGTGTGTGTGTGTGTGTGTGTGTGTGTGTGTGTGTGTGTGTGTGTGTGTATACTAGCTGTACCCGGCCACGCGTTGCCGTGGCCCAGAATTTTAAAATGGAGAGGAAAGAAAATAGCTCTTAGCTAACAGTGTCTGTCATATCCCCCCTCTACCCTCGACCCAGTCATATCTCCCTCTCCGAAGGATTAAGAAATCATCCATGGCGAAATTATTAAAATAGAAATAGTTAAGAAATAAGAACTTTAAAATAATATTTTAAGCTCTCTCATCTAACTGTGTCTTGCATAACCCCACCCCCTTTTCCACCAATCATATCTCCCTCTCAGTAGGATTGAAAAATCATCACCTGGAGAAATTATAATAATAGAAATAGTTATGAAATGAGAACATTAAAATAATAATTTAAGCTCTCTCAGCTAACTGTGTCTGGCATAACCCCCCCCCCCCCCCTCAATCATATCTCCCTATCCTGATTGAAAAATTATCACCTGGCGAAGTCATATCTCCCTCTCCGAAGGATTGAAAGATCCTCCATGGCGAAATTATTAAAATAGAAATAGTTAGGAAATAAGAACTTTAAAATAATATTTTAAGCTCTCTCAGCTAACTGTGTCTGGCATAACCCCCCCCCCCCCTTCCCCCCCCCCCCATATCATCTTGTCCGAAGGATGGGAAAGTCACTGTGTAATGAAATATTGTAACTAAATTGAGCTTTGCATCCGTGTCTACCCAGACCTAAATAGGTAGCATTAATGTGTACAGAGAAGTAAATGTAGCCAGTGTAACACCAACCACATCACCCATCCAGTACCAGTATTACTGCAACCACAACCACCATCACCATCACAACAACAACAACAAAAAAAACTGTGACTACAGTCTGTGTAGGTCGGTGTAGACAAGAGAAGTTAGCGCCGCATGCTGTCGCCACGGACTATTTAGTTTGATTTTGCCCCGGATATTGGAAAAAAAAACCTCATCACGTAACGAGTGATGGAACCCACAGTGAAAAGTACACTATACTCGCGAATAGGAGAGAAAAATACCCAGCACCCGTCGTCTCTCCCTCACCAAGAGAACGATTTTAAACTGACCTTGGCATCCGTGTCCACCCAAACTAAACTGGACTGTAAGCCGTCTTAGCAGTTTCTGTCATGGTCGAATAGTTTTTGATCGAGAAGCATCGCGGGGAGGCTAATTAGGAATTAACTGAAATCGGATGTCTTTGGGCGAAAGGCACAGATATCGCAGCCTAGCTGTAAACCACAACACAACGTGGCAACCACCCTTTTAGGGGGAAAAGAACAATTATCACCCAGTGGGGAATCGAACACCTGTCACCCGAGTGTTGTTGTTGTTGTTGTTATCGATCCAGCGGCGCATGAGCTTTCGCCCTTTGGCCCAATGCCATGTAGTGGAATTTGCATGTTTTCACAAGCTGTTCTTTTCCTCCGTACAAGGTGTTCCACTTGTCTGGTCTCGGAGGGAGTAGCGTTCTTCTTGTCTCACTGAGTTTTGGGCACTCAAAGAGATGGTGTTCGACAGTTTCGTAGGGGTAGTTACATAGCTGGCACTCTGGGGAGTGTTGTGGCTGTATTCTGTTTAGGTGTCCATTGAGTGGAGTATGTTGCGTTTTAAGTCTGAAGATGGTAGCCTGGTTTCTTCTTGTTAGATGGTTAATGCTGTCTTTAGGATCAGGGCCAACATATGTCTATACACCTCTCTTCCAGTGTCTCCCATGGCCCATCTGTTCAACCAAGTCTCTTTGTTTATAGCTCTTATCAGTGTTTTTTGCTGTCTGGAGGGTTGTCACTGTAGGTGGTTGTTCTTGTGTTGCTCCTTTCTTTGCCAATCTGTCAGCTCTGTCATTACCTGGTGTGCCGGAGTGACCTGGAATCCACTGCATCACTATTCTGATGTTGTATGAGGTAATAAGCTGATCAGCATCCAGGATTATCTTGGCTATGTCAGTTCTGCAGCGTTCACTGCCCTCCAGAGCTTGAAGGGCAGACATTGAATCTGTGAAGATGACAATATTTTGGACCTTTGAAGGGTAAACATCCATTACAGTCTTTAGGTGGTATACTGCTGTTTCCAGTGCAATTATTTCAGCTTCATAGTTTGAACAGAATTCCCCGCATGCATCAAAAATCTCTTCAACAGATCCATCGGGATAACCTATGTAGATTCCGTAACCTGCTTTAATGGTAGCTTTAAATGCCGATCCATCAGTATAGACATGTATCCATTCTTGGGAGTAAGAATCAACTGTCCTTAGTGATAAGTTCATAAGAGCGATTGGGTCGGACTGTTTGGTTTCCTCGCCTACCAATTTAGTTCGGACTTCTGGAGCTTTAAAGCGAGCATGTGGTGGTAGGTTTCTTGCAACATTCTGAATTCCTTGACGTCTTTCTGGGAGGTGGTATCTGTCCTGAATTTCATTAACACAGTGTAAAACCGATTTGTGCTTTATTCTTTGTTTGTATTCCCAGTTTTCTACAAGATGTCTATTAGGATGGTTACGATTTTTCCTAATGCATCTTTCATAAATTTCTAAAGTGGCTTTTTCTCTCCGCAACCCGAGGGGTTCCACATTTGTATGGATTTCACATGCAGCAGTTGGTGTAGACTGCATAGCTCCGCAGATTAATCGGAGGGCATTATTTTGTACTCTGTCAAGAGTCTCTAGGTTAGTTTTGGAGCAAGTTGTAAGCAGTGAGTTGTTGTACTCTATCACAGAGCGAACATATCCTAGATATAAGCCCCTCAGAGTTTCCTTGTCTGATCCCCATGATGTACCTGCAAGTCTCTTTGATAACTGTAACCGCCTCATTGCCTTATTCCTGATGTTTTCAATATGGTTCTTGAGGCTGAGCTGCCGGTCAAGTGTGACTCCAAGGTATGTGGGATGCTCTTCTTTCATCACTTGGTGTTTGTCTAACCCCAGGTCACCCGAGTGAAGGATGACATACTTACAACTTTACTACAGACGACTAAAGAGTTTAGGTCAGATATCGCAGCCTAGCTGTAAACCACAACACAACGTGCCAATGGCCCTCTCGAGGGTGAACAAAGATTACCCGCGACATGACCATTGAGCATCACGTCTCCGCTGTCGCAGGCTTGCTGTAAACCCCAAAACCGAAAAAGGCGTAAATATCGCAGCCTAGCCATAAACCACAACACAGTGTGCCAGCCGCCCAGTTAAGGGCTTAAAAAAAATTATGTCACCTAGCAGGGAATCGAACGCAAGTCACCTGCATGATAGGCAGAATAGTTAACAACTACGCTACCAAACACTCAAGCAAATAGTGGAAATGAAATTATATAATAATGCAAAGTTCAATAAGAGCCCAGCAGTCAATATGGCCGATCACATTAAAACAAATCTGGGCCGGCAACGAAACAAATAATGATTTGACTGTTGCTGGAGCTATGTCGTTCGTGGTTTGTGCGATTTCCTGACAAAAAAAATCACGCTCGGAGTCAAAGGCAACGTTGTGTGCAAATTTGAAAGCAATCGGTTTAGTTTTTAGCTTACATCACCGGAAAATTAAGATTTTTATGAATATAGATATATAGTAATGGTGCTAAATATAGGAATATATTTAGGGATCTTATTGGTTAGTGGAATTAGGGAAGTTCCCAAGTTTCAAGGCACGAGGTTAGAGTGGGAAAGGGAGAACATGAGGTATGGTGAGTTTGCATGGGCAACATGGGGCAACGGGGGTAAGAATAACTGGTCATTCTGTGACTGGACCCGAGAGTGTAAAGAGGGAAGCTGGATCCAGAGAGATATTTATCAACGTGGATCTTCTTCTTCTTCTTGTTCACCGGCTGTGAATTCCGGTGGTAAGTCGCGGTTGTTCGTCCAAAATGGACTTTTGGCTTTTACCTTGACCTGAGTTTTGCGTGTACATCCGTTTTACTGGCTTATTTGTTCGCAGTTCTCGTTCCCCGCCTCTCCGGCAGATGTACTCCGACTTCGGGGGAAGACGTCAAGCCTGTTTCTATGTTGACTGTGGCCATTGTTTTGTGTGGGTCGAGATGTTGCCTCATTTGTGTGGTGTCCTCTTTGACTTTAACAGGTGTGGCCCCCGGAATGTCGTCCTTAACGCAGCTCTATGTAGAATTGTCAGCCCTCAAGGGAAGGCAGGGGCAGATCATGGGCATTCCCCGCCATCCAAGGAGGCTTCCATAAATGCAGAGCCGATACATGATGCTCTGGTTCTGGGCTCACCCAAGGAATCGTCACGTCCTGCCCATGACTGCTTAACCTCACAACCGTGTATTGAGCTTCCTGTGCTACAAGGCTGCGCTCTCCGGAGATCAGCCCGCAGGTCTAGGACGTTTGTGGCCACACAAATAGGTACATTCTTTTTCATCTTACGTTAGACACCTTTAAATTTGTTTCAGCTGTGCCCTTAGCACGACAGAATGGGGAAGCTAAATGCGTCAGGCGTGGCTTCACTTGTTTGATCCCAACACTCGGGCGAGTTGGACCAGTGGATAGGGACATTCGGACTTTTTCTTAATCGGTACGAATTATGATCGTCGGACTTTGAGCTTGCATGTGTGCCGTGGGGTATAACTTTGTCGAACATTATTTCCAAGCCAACATATGAAAAGTTGCTGCCGTGGTGTACCTCAGCGTGGTGACGACGACACTGAGGATTGAGGATGTACGTAGGTAGAATCTTACTGCGAGAAGTCGCCCACAAGAGATGTTACTCGTCTTGGCTGCGGGTAAATCTCTCGGTCAGGGTTGAGTCTCAGCAGCACAGTTTTCCATTCGCTCCCGAATTTTAACCAAGAGTTGCCATTTGATGGTACATTTAGCAAGCAATCCTTGAGTTTTGTTAGACTTTTCACCCATGCGTTTGGGGGCGGGCTGGTGAGAGCCAGAAAGGACACTACACCTCTAGGGGCCGCCAGCTCCGAGATCCCCTGCCAACTCTGTTAATGCTCATTTGAGACATTATCCGTGGCGCACGACGGGGACGTGCAGCAGGAGTCTTGCATGAGGTTCCGTAAAACCAGAACAGTGAAGGACTGGCGCCCGAGTGGGGTACGGAGTATCTCCTTATACACCTCACATCAGACTTAACTTTGCCTCATGCCTGTGACCGAAATCACCACGCCACAACGTGGATCTGAATGGAACCCGAATGAACGTTAGTCCTGAACGGCAGGGAGTGAAGCTGTGTTGAATTACAGTTGAGGACAACAGTTGTGTTCTATGGCTCGTTGGTTGTGTCAGTCGTGTACATGCCAGTGTCCATCGTCTGAAGCGTGGGTGTAGACTTAGATTTGATTTTATCAAGAACCGACATCACAGTACACAGGACATCCTCATAATCCCTCTGTCCCCATCTTCAGCAGCCAGCGAAGAATTCCGATACTAATGGTTTCAGTAGCATTCTTATTAAACGTCTGTTTTGCCTTTCCTCTGAGCCTCGAGCATCTGCCAGAACCTCTCGTCACTCTCACCTGCATCAATCTCACCAGACTGTCGTGATTCATCTGCTCCTCCAAATATGTATATATATATGTGTGTGTATATATATATATATTCGCCTATAATGTCTAACTATGTCTATAATGTTAATCATTTAGTGCCTTCATCAACAACAAAAACAACTAACAAAGTAATAATCCCACAAAAAGTTTATTATTATCATCCCATGACAACAACTGCAAGTAACAACAATCAGACAGGATTTTAAAAATAATTTAGAACGGGGAAACATTGATTTTAAAAACAACTGCTGCTGAAGGACTATGTGCCTATCTTTGACGGCAGGAAACACCAGATAAGTGCTTGCGTTGTAGTTTCCGGTATTCCAGTTATATCTTTATAGGAGGTTGAACAGAGTATGTGGAATTTATTCTGATGGACTGGCACCCAGGATGTGAGTGACTTTATGTCATTATTGCCAGTATTAATGTTGTACGGCATATAATTATAATGTCAATACAGACATTACTGCTGTCACAAGAATGTCAGTCCTTCATATAGCAACACAGGACTGGCACTGTTAATTGCGGAACATTGATGTGTAAGTTGAAGGGGAAATCTGAGCACCTGTGGACATGAGCAGAGTGCAATGACGATAACCCAACTCATTACACAGACCAGAGGGGGTCGCCCAGTGTCAAGGGCTGACGGGAGTCAGTCAAATATAACCAGCAAACATGTATTACATATTGACCCTGCATAAAATTGCTACCTTTAATTTTTATCAGTCGAGTGATGGGCCACTGGCATGAAAAGAGGGTCTTTATGTTTTTTCCCATTTACATACCATAACGATCATTCATACCTTCTACCAGCCTAAAGGTCTTGTGTTTGCATCCGCTCACCTTGGTTGCACATATACCTAGAGAACTTAACTTTCAACAGTTTCACCTAATATCCTTGAGTCACAGTCCTTGGCATTATCAGGCTATTTATTTTTGGTGGCAATGCATGACTTTCATTACACTGTTTGGACAGCAATGTGACTGAAATACATCAGCTAAGTGATTTTGTGTATACTTGTCTGTAGTGGTTTTGCTGATTTATGTAATGTGCTGATGAAGGCTCTGTGACTGCAATATTCACTTTCTGTTTGTTATATTGTGAATTTCGCTGGTCTACTCTTTATTTGGTCTGATATCTTTTCATTAGATTTTTTTTATCAGCACTGACAGAGGCTCCCAGGTCCGCCCACCCTAAATGGGCACCAAGAAATGTCATGGAAAGTAAAGGCATCTGGCATGTTGACCGCATGATCCATCAAGTGCCAATCAGTCAATACAAATCTGAGTCTCACATCAAATATCCCATGCAACACTAAGCTCTGTGTTAAGAGAGACAGATGTGCATGGGGGTTCATTGCAAAAGCAAAAGGACATCACTTGGTGCCACAGTCTGGCATATGATACGACACATTCTATTTTGACAGTCGGGGTTAAGGTGGTCACTGCAGCATTCTGCTAGCTTGAGAACTAGCTATACACACATGTCGTGATGGTAACTGACTCACAATGCATGCTGAGAAAGGTGGAGACAGGTATGCTCCATGCAGAATGGCAAACATCGCTTCAGAGGTTTCAGGTAGTTAGCGTCATTTAGATATTTTCTTTATCTAGGTAGAAGACAGTGTAAATGAATGATAAGTGAAAAAAACTTACAAATCCATCCTTCAAGTCAAATACAGAAAACCACAGCAATGAGCTGCAGTGTGAAACAGTATGACAAAGGAAGAAGAAATATAATAAGGAAAATTTATTTTTGCTGTACTGAGTATATTTATTAATGATAACTATTTAAATTAGTCATAACAACATAATCATAGTGAAACCAGCAGCATTAGTCTTTGAACTCTGCCCTGACTGCTAAAGGTGAGGACAGAGCATTTATGGAAATGCCCTATGTGCTGTGAGTAGATTCTCAACTCAAGTCACAACAGAAAATGTTAAAACAGATTCTTCCTGCTGAGTTCTCACACCAGTAATGCTATTTGTAAATTAGTTATTGTTTTATTTCTGCATTTTCTCCCCAGCTCATAATGTGTATAAGTATGGCAACAGTGGGGAAAGACTAAGCACTTATGAATTTGTCCTAAGCGCAATGGCACTATTAACATCATTCACATACACACAAACACATTATGTTATTTCGTTGTAGCTACAATTTCACATACATATAAAAAACAGCAAACCCAAAATATATCATATAAAACATTATCTCATCTTATAAACACACCAAATAATTCTTACTGGATTTAATCAAACAATAAAATATTTCGTCTGATAAAATGCCACAGCGAAGTGGTTAATTAGGATGTTTGCCCTGCAGGTTATAGGTTCGATTTTGGACCCTGTATTTTGATTCATGTTGTGATTGTAACTGACTGACAGAGCAAGCTGAGAAAGGTGGCCACAAGTATGCAGAATGGCAAGTGTCACTTCAGAGGTCCCGCCTAGTTAGCATCTTTTAGGTAATTCCTCCAGGGAATGCAGGTGTGTTGGGAAATAAACAGGCAGACAGACTGGTTGCAATGCAGGTGTGTTGGGAAATGAACAGGCAGATAGACTGGCTGCAATGCAGGTGTGTTGGGAAATGAACAGGCAGATAGACTGGCTGCATTGTGCATCACTTGGTGGTAAACTGATGCATCTTAACTTATAACTCTTGGTTACAAGGAGTTTCTAATACAGTAGAAGCTGGTTTTGCTAGCATAAAAATGTCTCAAAACAGCAGATCTGTGTCATTAGTTGATCTTTTTTCGATGAGATGCTTTTAAATGTTGGTGGTAGGTGGAATGGAGGAGTTGTGATTAATGCCCCAAAACCTACACAGAGAATAATATTTTCACCTGACGGCAAATGCTCACTTGATAGCATATATTCACTCCACGGTATATGTTCACTTGATGACATATGTTCACCTGACGGCAAATGCTCACTTGATGGCATATGTTCACTCCATGGTATATGTTCACGTGATGCCATATGTTCACGTGATGCCATATGTTAATTTGACCCCAAATATTCACATAAGTTGTTCACTTGATATCATATATTAATTCAGTACCAACTAATGCACTACTTTTTACACAACACATCAGACACTTTTTAAAACATAATCCACTCTTTCTACATTAGCATTTGACCTCTGAACTGGTTACTTTACCCACATTATAAATGGCTTTAACTCTTCATTCAAACTGTTTATTTACTTTCCATGTTTCAGATCAAAAGAAAAAAAACTAAGGTTAAATATGGACAATATTATGTATAATATATCCATGTTAGGTTAGTTGCGTATCCTTTACAGGACATTGCAGAACCAACCCTAACAGCCCCTGGCTGTTGTGTGGTTTTTCTAGGCAAATTTGCGCCCAGTAGTTTGCCATTGCTTTCTGGAAATGTAATAGATATATATATATATATATAGAATATAAAGAAACCTTACCAAGCTTGTTGCAAAAGGTGACCAAGGGTGTGCTAAAAAAGATGTGTTGGATTGAAAGGCACAGATTTAGCAACCACCCTTTAAATGAACAATCCAATTAAAATAGTGAAGATAAATGGATAAATCGGTGCAACTCATGTTTGTGAATGCAAAAGCTGGCTTCTCGCTGTGGCGCAAGATTTCCTGGGCTTTCACTCATGGGCCATAACCTTTCCCACAGGTTGCTGTATCTTTTAGGGGTGTCGTGCTGTTTCTTTTTGATCATCCAAGCGTTCTGTTTTCCATGACGTGAGCGGGTGATTAGCAGAGCACTGTAACTTTTTGGCAGCAACACGACATGTGTAAAGCTCATGGCTGCCACTGCTGCCTTTCCCCCCAAGATATTTTTGTTATGTTTTGTAAGTTGTCGTCTAGGTTTTTTGGATTTTATTTTGGAAATTTTAGACAATACTAGGGTTTGAGTCTTACAGATGAGAAAACTAGAATGAATAAATATATCAGCCATAATAATGTATGCAGATATAACCTAATGTTAACCCTCCGGCCCTTTTTCCTTTTTAGGGCCCACCGCAAAATTACACCAATTCTCAAAACAGATATGCTGGTAGAAGACACCCAGTTCTCACAGATATGAAAAGTATCGAACACTTGTCCCCACACAGAAACAAACAAAGAACAAGAAAGATGAAATAACCACTCCATCACTCGCCAGCTCAGAAAGAGACACACACAAAGTCGCTGTGGCGGGCCTCGAACGATTTTCTACATGATGTTTTGACAGCCCTAGAAGATACAGCAGTCTGTGGGAGAACGGACCCCAAGAAATCTCACTCCATGGTGAAAAGTATCTTTTTGCGGACACAAACCTGAGTAGCACCAATGAATCATTTAAAGAGCAACAGCTCTTGAAGCAAAACAAAAACGTGTAAGCCACATTTTCAGTGTATCAGGAAATAACAAGAGACAATGGCTAGCCACTGTAGAAGAAATGGAGGACAATGCGTATACATCCCAGGCAAAGTAATAAGTCACGAGAAAGTAAACAAATGGAAGACCTTATCTATACATCCCACGGAAAGTAATGAGTCACAACAAAGTATAGTATTGAAACATAAATATATCTATTATTATAAAATATCACATACAATAGCAAATAACAACAGGATCAAACTAACGGCTTCTTGGCTTCATCCAGCTCAACACTAACCTCTTCTATTTTTAATGCCCCGGCGACTTTTTCTAAATGATCCTTCTTCATCTCCCGGCGCTTGACCTCTGTATAACCTGCCGATCCAAACAGGACCACCATGTTGCTGAGCCACCACAAGTTAGTCTTGACATCATGAAAATAAATACAGGCCAGGATGGTTTGTGCACAAGCTTTTGCTGTCCCCGAGATGTTGTGTGTCAGAGGGGACGTCACCTATATGTAGAGTAAGAAAAGGATTTATTTTTCACTAGCCAGGTTTTGAAATACGTGTGGGTTGCGGGACTCCATTTAGGAGAACAAATAACAATTCCCCCACCCCCACAAGCATGTCATAGGAAGCAACTTACTAGGGTCCTTCGTTTAAAGTCAAAGTGCATCTGCCTGAGATGCCTGACACCGACAGACCGCACAGAAATTACCCAGATCTGTAAAACGGATGTGCATTCTAAACTCAAATAGTGGATCAAGACCAAAGTCCAGAAGTTGACGAACAACCAGAACTCCACCCTGGAGTTTACAGCCTGTCAATGCTAACAAAAAGATAATCATCTGTGGTCTCTATGCCCAAGTGGGTAAACCATTTGCCTTTTCCTCTGAAGGTACATTTTTAAAAAATTCATAGACTGCATCATTCAGTTCAAGAGTACGATTTTTATGAAGATTGCTGGCTAGAGCTAGAGTTTGTGCTATATTCTTGGCAGATGGCTAGTTATTCTAGTTGATTTGTAGTAATGAGGATGTTGAAAAAAAATGGAATAATTATGGTGAAGACTACAGCTCAAATGGTTTGGACATGTGTCAAAACTATCCACATGACCCATTCAGTGCTAAGCTGACCACAAGACCCACTCAGTGCCAAGCTGACCACATGACCCATTCAGTGCCAGGCTGACCACATGACCCATTCAGTGCCAAATTGACCACATGACCCATTCAGCGCCAAACTGACCACATGACCCATTCAGTGCCAAACTGACCACATGACCCATTCAGTGTGAAACTGACCACATGACCCACTCAGTGCCAAACTGACCACATGACCCATTCAGTGCTAAGCTGACCACAAGACCCACTCAGTGCCAAATAGTCTATAATATATAATGTATATATATAGGTCTAGTACCATATGCATGATGTGTCGAGGCCTGATAAGTGTCACTTACTTACTTTTATTGGAAAAACATGTATCTGAAACAGCAGGCTTGTGATTCAAACCCAAATTTGCCACCTTTTCTTATATTTATATAAAGAACCCTTACCTAAAACTGCAGGCTTGTGATCAAACCCAAATATGCCAACTTGTTCTTATATTTATATAAAGAACCCTTATCTGAAACTGCAGGCTTGTGATCAAACCCAAATATGCCACTTTTTCTTATATTTATATAAAGAACCCTTACCTGAAACTGCAGGCTTGTGATCAAACCCAAATATGCCACTTTTTCTTATATTTATATAAAGAACCCTTACCTAAAACTGCAGGCTTGTGATCAAACCCAAATATGCCAACTTGTTCTTATATTTATATAAAGAACCCTTACCTGAAACTGCAGGCTTGTGATCAAACCCAAATATGCCAACTTGTTCTTATATTTATATAAAGAACCATACATTGTTGGCCAGCGTACCTTGCATGCTCAAAGTTGATTGACCGATGTGCTGGTTTAGTCATTGTTGACATTATCCATTATTATGGCGGCTTGTTCGTCTTCAACACATATCGTCACACATATTATTGAAGACTTGCTGCATGCTTAAATGGGGAATTACATGCTTCACTGACTTCGAAGCAATCATACCTGTGCTGGCCAGTTCAACAGGTTGGGTACCTGTTTATAGGATGACCATGGAGACATGCAGGCAGATCGTAGATTTATGGTGGCATGAAAAACCCTTACCTGAATCTGCAGGCCTGTGACATAGCCGATGGCAAATCCAAAAATGCCACTAATGATCATCCAGTTCCAGAAGTTGAGAGAGCCCAGCAAGGGGAAATTGTAGATCTCCTTCACCTCACCAAAGACAATCATCATGGGAATGAAGAGAATGCAGGCATTGATGTTGTTGTACAGGGTCAGTCGCCAAACGTTGTTGTCTACAAAGGGTAAGACTTTTTTGGTGTAGATGGCATTCAGGGCGACACTGGCGCTGGCCAGAACACCAAACACAACACCGATGACAGACAAAGTCCCTGGAACAAATACAAAACCCCCCAAAAAATCAACATCATCACAGCTCACCTCCATACACTGGAAGGCTAATAAAGTAAGTAAAGTAAAGAACTCTTTTCCATGCTTTCAGGTAGTTACTTTAGTCAAATTTTCAAAATGCCCTCTACACCAATAAAACCAGCACAGTTAGATAGCTGTAAACAATCTCTTTCCAACGGTCCTCATTTAGGCTTGTATGTCATTTCTGAGCTGAGATATGTAGGTTTTTGTGGAGATGAGATGTAAAAAAAAAAAGCTGTTGAAACTTGCGTCCCAGAAACAAGAAGTTTTCTCTGCGCAACCAAACTGCGCACTTTCGTTTTGGCTTTGTTTACATTGGACATGATGGCAGACAATTTTTTTCAGACACAGCCACATAATAGCGATTGCCTGAAAAATGTCAATGTAAATCTAAAAAGCCACTGATAAGAAAGAAATTTTATATACAAATGTAAAATTGGACGGAGAATTCAATTATAACTAGCATTACCATGACAAGTAATGTTAAAGCCTAAAGCCAACCTTGAATACTTACCGCTATTTTCAATCAAACACTGATGTAACAGAAAAACAGAGGACGTCCGGCTGTCGTAGTCATGCACTGTTAATCGGGTTCGTTCCCGCCGTTTTCAGCTATTTATAGCTGGTGAAAATCACACCAATCGCAAAATTTCATGAGAGATTAGGACCCATCCCGAAACCAGCCGACATTTCCTAAACAAGTTTCAAACGGTTTCCGGGTAACGGAAATTGCCAAAAAAAAAACAAATTGTCGAACATCGTAGTACACTACTTTCAGGCATATAGGGCTAGACCTATATTTTATAGACCCTATATGTATCATCATCATCAATTATTAAGGAAGCAGAAAAGCAAATATGAAAACTCCCCCAAAAAAACAATTCAAACCTGATGCTCCTTCCTGATCAACTCCCATGAAGAACCCTGCGATGATGACAGCGCAGCACAACAACGCCTTCCCTGATGTCGTTTGTTGGAGCAGAAGATATGTAAATATCTGAAATATGAAAAATCTCAAATATGTAAACAATTTCAATGTGTTAACACTAAAAAGTGTGTTTTTTAAATGAACATATGTAAACACATAAAATGTGTAAACACCTAAGATATGAAATGCTAACATAAATAAACAGCTAAAATATGCAAATTAAAAAAAAAAACTGAACATAAGCAGTTATCTATTGGAGCAAGTTACAAATCTGACCCTGGTAAAGATAAAGCGAACAGAAAGGCCTGTTCTAGAGATTTCTTCCTGCTGTGAGGCATTCCAGGAGTAGAAAAAAGAAACAGATTCACAGCAACATCAACCAAATCAATTTTTTCTTCATAATAAATTTACTAAATTAACTCTATATTCTTATTAACATGAGCCAAATTAATCTGTTCTTTGTTTTGAAAAAGTCTACAAAACTGAATTTACATTCTTACTAATAACAACCAAAATAATTTTTCTACACAGAAAATCTAGCAGATTAACTCTGTATTTTTACTAACACCAACCAAATTAACTTTGTCCACTACCTGCAATTTCATTACTTAGAACACTTTTAGATAATTTTATAAATAGGCAATAAGTTACAAACAATGAAAGCAATAAAATAACAGAATTGGTCTGACACAACCTCCAACAACACCCATAAATACTCTATCCCACTTAGAAAATGAGAATGACAATGGCCAGTTGGTTACGTACGCCTCTGCTTAATTCTCTATAATAATACTTTATTCTAGTATTGAACCAGATGCCTTATCCATCAGTCACAGTTGCCCAAAGTCTTTGAACTGAGTTTCCTTACGCAATCATCATCATCATCACACAGGAGTGCTGGTTATGTGTCACATACGGCTCCGAGTCTATTCCTCCATTCCATTCTATACAATCTTTTGATATCATGAATGGAATCCAGTCTAGTCCATATGGACTCTCTTATCACTTGTTTAAACAGGGTTTCACTTGAATATCCTAATCTTCTCAATCCATCCCCCCCCCCCCCCCCGAAATGAAGGGCCTGTATGGTGATTCCCTTCTAATAAGCAGTATTGCTGCACTGGCCAATCACAGACAGGCATAATTAATAAAAAAAATTATAAATAAATTAAAAAAAAAAAAAAAAACAACCAGATTCGAACTCGAAAACCTTCTGGCCCGCAGGCAAGGATCTAGCCTTTTTTTATTTTTAACAAAGGCACAAGATTTCTTAATGCAATAGGTTTAATTTACCTAAATGTACATTATAACACCAACTGACAGAGTATAAACTTACCACATTGAAGACTGTAGTTAGTGATCTACCAACAAAGTAGAAGGCCACCCCAATATACTTGAGACACAGATTGTTGAAGGTGATCATGCACACAAATATGATGGACAGCGGCAGAGTCTGGCAAGAACAAATATTAAGTCAAGAAAAATAATAAGTCATGAAAACGGCAAAAACTACATCTATTTATTGTTTATTAACCCTCTGATCCAGAGATGCCACTAATTCTGCATTACAATTTATTACAAATCCCTGAGAAGCCACTAAAGCCATATTACTGCACTAGCCAATCACCAACAAGCCTAGTTAACAGCATTGGTTCTGTTTGCATCAGTGCAGTGCTTAGGAGGGCAGAATATAATTATATTTACTAACAATAGCATGGGAAAGGGAGGGGGGGGGGGGGACACTGTGAAAGAAAGGGTTTGTTTGTCAAAATGGTGTCATAATTCTCCTTTAGCCTCTATTAACTGTGTCAAGTATGAGTCACCATATGTGGTTTTTTTTTTTTTTAAACTCAAGGGACTGTAGTCATTTAATTCAATGCTTTATTCCTGTTTACTGATTGCTTTCATATAATTAAAACAAAAAAAATTGTATAGAAATAAATTGTTAAACTATTCATTAGTGACCTTCTTTTAAAGAAATACAATGTAGTATGCTGCATGTTTCAATATCTAGCCAGATTTCTTTAGTATTTTCAGACCAATCATACAAGTTTTAGCAATAGACCAAAAGATTCTTGATAACATAAATCTTGATCCATTAGGGTCACGGAGGTGTATCGATGGAAGCACTAGCAACCAAAACCCACCATTCTTCTGTCTTCCACTTGATGAATAAGTGTGTGATATTTTAGCACTGTCCCTTTCTTGATGTTGTCACTCGAGTTTCTTCTTTGTCCTCCTCTTCTAAGACTACCCCCTAATGTTCCTTAAAGTACAATCTTTATAATCGAATCATGTCTCACCACGTGCCTGAATCAAGCTAGCTGGCAACGTTTCACCACTGCCAAGAGAGGCTTCTGATCTGCAAATTTGTCTCTGGCATATTTGTTAGTTTTGTGTTCTAAATAACTAATTCATTAAATGTGTCCATAGCATTTATGTTCGAAAGTCTGAATGCTCCTTTCAATTTCCACAGTGAAAGTCCAACTCTCACATCCATATAAGAAAACTGACAATACCAGTGATTTGTATAACCTTAAATGTGATGCTGATTTTGCTCTTCCACATGGTATTCAGCTGGGACATTTCGATTGTTGCCAAATCAAGTTGCTTGATACATGGCTAATATCTGATCCCACAAGGTGAGTTGCTCGGGACAGAAAGAGTTCATATATAGTCGGAGTAATGATCTTATTTCCAAGCCATGAGATGTATTGTGTGTATGGGGCTAGCAACATGTTTTTATAGACCAACTGGTACTCAATGGGAGATGGGATCATTATCATGAGCAGATGGGATCATTATCACAAGAAGATGGGATCAGTATCATGCCAGCTACTTTTACTTTCCAGAATATTTTCCAGTACACATAAGGGAAGGTCATAAAATAAAGGCAATTTTTATCTAGTCTGCATGGAACAGTATGCAGAAGAAAATATTTCAGGATCCAAAATAGTACCTTTGTAATACCCAAAATACAAATTGGGATGATTTAGCAGTATGCGTATGCACAACAGCTCCTACAATATGGCCACAGCACTGTTAACATGCACTGGGGAAAGCAACATGGTGTTATTTGTTTATGTGGGCTGATGGAGTTAAACCATCTGAAATCTATTGAAGAATGAAGGTTCAATATGGAGACAGCTGTGTGACTCACAGGAAAGTGTATGAATGGGTGGACAGATTTAAAGATAAAAGAAATGAGAAGGTGAGGAGGAGATCTGTTAGTGTGGCAACAGCAGACAGAGCAAATCCGTGACAACAGATGAGTCACTATTGATAAAACTGCTGTAGAATTCCAGGTGAGTCACAGTGTTGCATACACAATTTTTCACGACCACTGTACACAGACAATTTGTAAGAAAAATTTAGGCAATCATGACCGCGAAGGAGATGCTTTTCTCCATCGAACTGTGACAGGTGATGAGGCTTGGGTGCACTATTATGAACCAGAATATAATAGATAATTGATGCAACCGCCGCCCCTAAATAATTCTAGACAAAGGCTTCAGCTAGGAGATCCTGCTAACCATCTTTTGGAATGTCAAGGGCCCTATACTGACTCATTTCCAGGAAAGAGGGGAAACTGTGTGCTTGTTACAATGGCATGTTAGAAAACAAGTTGAAGCCTGCGATCTGAACAAAATGTCAGGGTCTTCTCTCGAAAGAAGTTTTGCTGCTTCATGACAATGCCTTCATCACAATTATGTATAATACAGTGGATACACTACAGATTCTGCAGTTTGAAGTATTGAAACATCCAGCATACAGCCCAGACTTGGCACCGTCATACTTTTATTTGTTTGGCCCATTCGAAGAACATTTGCGGGGTCAGAGATTTACAAATGACTATGAGATGATGCCAGTGGTGCAAACTTGGTTACTGGCCACCCCAAAAGCTTCTACCTGGCGGGGCATCCCCAATCTTGTGGATCAGTGGACTACATGTGTTGCAAGACAGGGAGACTATGTTGAGAAATAGGACACAGAACAATTTTGTTCTGGCCACTTGCACAAAACTAATTAATGCAACTGGCTTCACTTAATGACTCCCCTCCCCCCTTTTAGTCTGGGTTGATTGGAGTCTAGGTAATTTTTATAAATCCAATTCAGTGTGTTTAAATCTATGTCCATTGGGCCACTGGTGTTGATTTCAATCAAGATATGGAGAGCTGACAGTTCACACAGTAATAGCAAAATCTCTTCTGCCCTTTAATCCCTAATGGAGAATAGGGCCTCAACCAACTCAAGCCACGTTGTTCTAGCCTTTGCTATTGCATGCATCTCACCCCATGTCCTCCCTATCTTTTCAAATTCACTCTCTAGCTCTTTTCTCATTTTTTTTTATGGGCAAGGATGTGCAAATTGAAGCTGCCGGAAATCAACATTCACAAAGACAAGAGGTTTGATTATTCAACATAGAACAAGTGTCATCAGCCATTTCACACTTGTGTAGCTTTTGAGAAGGTGATCGGAGCATCTGTGGATCTACCGAGAGAGCTGTGATGATAATCCTGACCAATCTAGATAAATTTGTCATGCATTCTTTGGTCTGCCTTTATCTCTATGCCACTGTGGCTTCCAGTGCAAAAACATTCTAGTTGTTATCAAGTTTTCTCAATGTGTGTCCTATCCAATACCAGCGTCTCTACTTCACCACTTGATTCTCTGGACTTTGGTTAGCTCTCTCCATAGCTCAACATTAGTGATCCTATCAGACCATTCCCCAGTCACGAGATGATGAATGTTTTTAGTTTATTGGTAATTGTTGTAGTTGTTCTCAGTGTTTCCACTCCAGTACTGATTTGACATTAAAATTAATCAGTTTAAATTTAGTATTAGTTTTAATTTCCTTGCCTTCCACAAATTTTGTACTGCTATAAAAATGCCTCTTGCCATTTTAATATGAACGAATTCATATTTTCATATCTCTGTAAAACATCCTAATATCTCTTTTAAAAAAAATAAGGATGTGACAGCTGCTGAGTCTATTCCTTTATTCCATTCTATCCTGTACAATCCTTTTGATATTCTAGACAGAATCCAGTCCAGCATCTTTGACCACTCTCATCAACATTCAATTTAAGGTTTCTCTTGAATTTCCTCATTTACTCAATCTATTTGCTTCCAATTTCAGTGCCTGTTTGTTGATTCTCAACTAATTTTGTCTTAGGATATGCTCAGTATATCTTATGACTGTTGATACCTCACAATCATGATTACAAAACATGTTTTACTCACCGCTCGAAGAAGCTTAGCTTCTATCTTCACCGCTGGGAACTTGATCTTGTCCGGGAAGATCTGCCCTGCTAAACTCAATAAAATACACAGCAGCACAGTGACCACACACTGGAACCAGGTCACAAACAGAGGAGCATTGAGCTGCAGAAAATTAACCAATCAGCATTAGGATCATATTATTGCATCACTTCAACAAGATTTAGAGGAAAATAAATACCATTAGCATTTTCCATTACTTTCATAACTCATTAAGCAGATCCATCATCCTTGATGTAATCAATTCTGTAACTAAATTCTTCATCCCTGGTATCAGAAGGAGAC
This sequence comes from Candidula unifasciata, assembly GCA_905116865.2. NCBI lineage: Eukaryota > Metazoa > Mollusca > Gastropoda > Stylommatophora > Geomitridae > Candidula > Candidula unifasciata. The sequence continues at coordinate 8,744 of CAJHNH020005946.1, read as the reverse complement.
AGTCATCATTTCTAATATAATTAATCTAATATTTCGAATCTTTATCTCTAATAATAATCAGACAACTTATCCGAAACAGGCAGTCATCCAATATAATAAATTCTATATTTCAAATCACAATCCTTAACATAATCAAACAAGGACAATTTATTACAAACATTAGAAAGAGACAATTACCACTTTTGATTTAACTAATTCTAAATTTCAACTTGTCATCCCTAATATAGACAATAAGTCAAAAACATCACAAAGAGGCAATGTTGGCAACATTACTGGAAGAGAAGAAAAAAAACGGAGCATGATGTGACAATTGGAAATATTTATGGAAAGAGACGGTAAAAAAAATGGGTCATTGGCATTATTTCTGTGACCTAAAATTCACAGCGGTATTCTGGACATGACATAAACAACAACATCTCTCACAATGCAATTAGTTAGTTAGCTGGGTTATCATCATTGCACTCCGGACATGTTCATAGGTGCTCAGATCGTCCCCTCAGTGTGAACCCCAGCATCCGGTGGTTAATAGTACCAGCTCTATGTTGAATAACAAGTCTTCTAATGTACCTAGTGAGCGTCTCGTTTTTTGCTATGCCGATCTTTACTCCCAAGTTTATCATTCTGGTGAGTGATGTGGATTCACTACCCTTAAAGTATTCCACTATTCCTATTTCTCTGAGGGCATTAATAATGTCAACATGATCCATAGGTTGACAGTCAGCAGTGACAGCGGATCCAGCCAACCTATCAGCTCTTTTCCCATTGCAATAAATTATCTTATCTCCCAATGCAGTCTTCATCATCATCATCAAGTGCCTTGCCAGCTGGCGTAGAAGTTCATGCGTCACCATAGATCTCGGTCTTTGGTGTTCTGGATCAATTTTACTGATGATATTCCTCCACGCTACTGTCTTAAGCCGTCCACCATCATTTCTCTTGGTCTGCATCTTCTACCAGTCATCACAATATTTTCCAGTGCTCCTTTTCTCATTACATGACCAACGCAATCTTATATTCTCTAAACGCTATGCAGTCTACTATAAGAGATATCATTCCACCATCATTTCTCTTGGTCTGCATCTTCTACCAGTCATCACAATATTTTCCAGTGCTCCTTTTCTCATTACATGACCAACACAATCTTATATTCTCTACACGCTATGCCCCACAGCAATGCAGTCTACTATAAGAGATATCATTCAAACAAGATTTTATACATTAACACAATCATCATCTTTCGTTGTTAACCACTTCTGCTGTCAAGTCTTGTGGGGAGGAATAATTTGTGATTCAGTGCATGCTGATTATAATCAAGGATACTAATTTAGTTCAGAGGAAAAAACACACACACAACTGACCTTTAAGTCTTCACTACTCAGTAAATACTTGTTGACAAACACCATAGAAATTGATATCACCCTGAGAACATAATAAGAATTAAATCATCAGTAATAATACTTTACTTTTAAATATGATAAGAATCATTTCTGATGGCACATGTGAGACAAATTTAACAGAGAATTAACAATCAGGCCCTGGGATCTGACGCCGCAATGAATTCCAGGAGTGGAGAAAAGAAGAATCACTTCAATCTTCATCACCACCTTTTCTCAAGTGAAATTAATTTTTTTAAAGTTAGTTGCATATCCTTCATAGGGCATTCCAGAATCAACCCTAGCTAATTTATTTTCTTTCAGCTGTCCTTGATTTTACTGTGCAACTTTCACGAGAGTTTGCCATTGTTTTTTAAATGGTCAGCTCTCAATATCATTGTTGAAATCAACACAAAGCAGTCTGCTGTCAGATCACCCAAAGCTGGAATCAAATTATGAACCACATTTGCAACGACACAGAAATTAAATATGAACGACAATTAAAAAAACCCAAAAAACTTTCATGAAATTATCTAGGAAATTGTCTAGTAAAATGGCACAACAACCATTAAATGCTATTTGATGGTACAAAGTCAATAGGACTGACTTCATTGCCAAGATTTATTCCATAATGCTCAGTGCCCTTTGACATAACAGCTAACTGACTGCCGTCATATCAAGTATAAATTCTGCAGAACCAGTCAAGATCGCTAGGGATCTCAGTGAAAACTGCACTGATGAACCAAAACAGTCTGAGAAACAAACCCCCAGCATTTACAACACAAGGAATGACTTGACTTACCCATGGGGGACCCTGGCTCTCAACTACTGTCAGTGTTTACACAGTAAAACTGGCCAGATTACAGCCAGCTGAGCTGCATTAAACTTTGAATTTCATCCGGGTAAAGATTCGACGACACAGCATTCAGGACAAGCTTATATTAGCCCTGTCTCCCTCTTCAACAGCCAGTGAAGTCTTCACAGTGATCGTACCGACTGTCATCTGGCTAACTACTTCTGCCTTTTCTTGTGTGGCATCCAGAACCCATACCACTCCCTACTGCACCATACTCTCCTGGTACAGATTTTCGATATTTTCCATTTGACTAGTTACCTCATCTCACAGGCAAGAGATCACCTCTGCCTTTGCAGTACAATGCTCAAGCAGGGTCGGTCCAGCCAATCTATCAGGCCTACATCCTCTAGGCAAAATATCCCTTAAAGTTCAAAGATGTCTTGTACGGCAATTAATCAATCAATAAGGTGTCATCTCCAAGGTAAAGATTGGGGGTATGGTTCTCCCACACTTCTTTTTACTTTGGTGTTACTTTTGATGTTATCTTCCCACTTATATCACTGTGTACCTATTGCTTTCCAGCTGTTAACTTTTCTCTTCAGTGCAGTTTAAAAAAAAAATACATTGTCTGTTACTGTCGTCAAATTATTCCACTAGTAGCCTTTCTTTTCTATCGGCATCTTTTTCATATTGATTTAGCTAAATCTCCATCACTTCCTGCTGTCATGATTCTTCCTAGCTGTGGGAAGGGATCAGTGCAGAACTGAGATATAAGCTAACTAGGATATAGACTAGGGCCTTGTAATCTGCAGGCTTCAACTCCCCTCCTCCCTCGCCACAAATGCAACTGTTTAAAAAATATTTAACATGAATTTTTTTTTTTTAAATAGAAACTTTCTAATTTTATTAATATTATTTTGGGTACAGTAATGCAGGCTTTTATTTATTCTAACTAAAATGTTTTAAGTGGTAACTTGAGAGCCTTTACGGCGATTTTATAATATCATTTATAAACATATTCTTTATTATTTCTTTAATAACAATTTAAATGTGGCTTAGAGATGAGCAAATCTGAAAGTGGTCAACGTTAAAAGATAGATAAAGTCCATGCCATGTGGCGCTGGTAGTCATTCATGTCTATCCGCAAAATAACTGTCTCTTACTTTTATTGTTTATATATTTAAAATGTGTATTAATGTTTTTTTTAGATTTCTGGAGTAAGTTAAGTAGGGGTCTTGTGGCTTTATTTAGCTTAGAATGTTATCAAGTCTAAATCTGGTCTTGGATGGGATAGTTCTACAATTCTAGTTAAGAGTTAAGAGCCCAATTTTTTCATGGTGATATCCAGCCTGCTGTTTTGCTGAACAAGGCCACAGCAGACAACAATCACCAACACTCGCGTCCACTACAGGCTTGCACTCAACATATGAAAAACTCACAATTACAAGCTCTGAGTACAGTACGCCAGCTGTTTGGCAACTAGGATGATACCATTTTACCACCGGCCGCCATTCTTTAAATTATACAACTGTAAGTCTTGAATTGACGGGTTCCTTTCTTCAACTTACTTCTTTCTGTCTTCACATGAATTAACGTAATTTTATCTATGTGTTTGCCTTTGGTAATTACATTGTCTAAGACTACTGAGACTTATTACCCTGTGTTTAAACATATCCTCCTTCTAAACAAGACTAACTAATTAAACAGCAGACTCCGCTGAAAACATTAAAAGAAACTTATGAAACTAACAAAATAAACAAATACGAGGCTCCTCACCAATAAGCCGCCACGACGCTGGCAATAGAAATGTACTTGGAAACTAGCGACTCCATCTTTCCACGTCCGCCGAGGTACGTCTTGCCTGGTTTGGGGGAACTGTTAGAGTAATCCCGGTACATGACACAAACTCGATCTACAGGTCCGTGTTCGATACAGAAAAGGCTTTTTGATATTTTCCAGTCGACGCGGAAGGCTGGTCGTCTGCCGGTGTGTGCAGCAGTTACTGCCCCTTACCTGTCCTCTCCCAGTTCCCTCCCCGCTCTGCGTGGATGGGACAATGATGTATGCTGTGGTAGTATTTGTGCGTTCCCCGTCTGTCTTTTCCTTATTCTTCTTCCGCCCGTCCATTTAACGAAAACGAAACACACACAAAATCGATCATGATCAACCTACTGCGAGCAGTGTCGGCTATAACTGTATAAGGTGTGGTCTGGTTTCCTTTCACAACTGCTGTTATAGCAGACTGGAGGGGGGGGGGGGAGGGTGTCTATAACAGCAGTGGTGAAAGGGACAGAAAGAAAGAAAATACAGCAAATAGAATTTGCGTTTGTTTAACAATGTTCCTCTGGAATTGCAGCTTGGAAGGAGGGAATGATCTTCCTTACACTTGACAACTCATGAATAGAACAATGTTTTAAACACGGCCAACTCTAGATATAAATAAACAGCCTGGCGTGGTTTTAAATAACAATAACACCATTGCATAAACGTCGGATACAAATAAAAGTTAAAAAAAAAAAGGTCCCTTTTCCACGCCTTCAGGAGTATCGGGCATTTTAGTGTACCTTCTTTCTCCAGTTAATGGGAGAGGCCCAAGTAAAGAGATAATCGTTGTCTCCGCGATTTTATAAACCCATCGCTCGCGGGTGTTCGTCTTGCTCTGATTCTGCTGCAGAATCAAATCATTGGCGCTGGAAAATGGGTGCTCAGGCACCCCGAGCCCATCGGTATTTGGAGGGAGGGATGGAAAGGGGGGGGGGGGGGGGAGAGAACCCTCTTCCCGCCATGTATAGACGACCTCTTTTAAAACATTAAAAAAATATTCCTTTCACATTTTTAAAATATAATATTTTTTTTTGCCATCCAGCTCATACAATAATAATAATTGTGCAAATAAGCAAGCAGTCCCCCATCCCACCCCTTTCCCCGCCTCCTATTTCTTTGTGGCTTTGCGCCTCAATTAAAGCTAAATTATGCTTGTTGTGTGTTATCTAAAGAAAGTATGTTTCGCTCACCTGCTATTTGTAAAAGAACTAAATCTTTTTTAATTCTCCCTCCCCGACCACTCGCCTCCGCATTTAACGTAAAAATGAATGGTTGGGTGGGGCTAAGTTTTTAGCCTGCTCCCTGGGTTGAGGGGTGGGGGTAGGAAATGGCGTGCGGGTAAAATAGCCCCTGTTCACAAGATGTCCCACAGTTTAGCAAAGGAAATAAGACACGTTGCATCTTCTGCTGGTCATCACCATGTAGACGGTCCTTTGCAGAACGTCGCTCTTATCACTGTCTGCCCGAAAAAAACTCGGTCTCTCTAGTCAGCACTCTTACCTCGTGTACTTACATATTCAAGGAGTCACTTATATCATATGCCCATCTTCGTGTTGGTCGGCCCTTGCTCCCCCTTCCTGGTACCATGTCTTCTGCTGTTATTTGCTTCCCAATTCGTCATTCATCTTGATAGGATTAAAATCCGAGTTAAGATGCTGTTTATTAGCCAATCTTCTTTGATGTTCAGATCTTTTAAAATGTCAGTATTTCCTAGCTTCTTTGTCTATTGCAGTTTTTAAAAAAAGTACCCCTATGTTGCTTTCCTAGCGAGGTAAAAACAACTGGTGACTGCTGTTTTGAGTATACCCCAGTGTACTCCATCTACAAACATGGGCGACACTAGAGCTAAGTCAATCACACTGTCAGTCACCTGGTCGAGTGGCTATTCTAGTGACTTTTCCGTCATTTAAACATACCAAGGCCTCCTCCAGATCACGACCAGCTCCAGATTTATAAGGCAATGCAACATGGAAATGCTCCCAGTAACCTATTTTCGAGGGGGACTCCTCCAAAATGTGCCGTGATCAAGTTGTCAGGACCAACATACAGCCGGACGTGCTCCAGATCTTCCCCCTGTTTATTGGTGATACGAGTGCAATGACGCTGGTTACATCTCCCGACTTTACCTTTATTGGTGATGACATTGCACCACCGTCTGCCCTTGGCGTTAAAATCTCCGCAATAAACGATGCTTCTTTCCCCGGTCGCAAACATACGTTGCCACTGCCGCACGCCAACCTTCCCATTGCAAGCGTAAACATTGACGATCATGAATTGGGCGGGGGTCAGCACTTTTACTGCGTGCACCTGCATGACGTCACTGTCCATTAAGACATGTCCACTTCGTACGCTATCATGCTGTCGCGAACCACAAGGACCTGTCCGAGATGCCGCCGATTGTAGAAGCAATGAAAACCCACAACTTTAACTGACTCGTCTCCTAGATGTGTTACTTAAAGGCTACAATGAAGGTATAGCAATGGATCGTTTTGTTTCGTTTATTTTGCAATACATTTTCGTCGGTAACTATAGACGCGATTGCGACCCGAAAATTCGAAAACCAGTTGTGTGTTATTGAGAAATTATTTTTCTGTGCTCTTTACGTGAAAGATAAAATCGGAAAAGTTATTAGGAGTTATTGAAGAGATGCCAGGCTTTGACCTGAGATGGTTTTGACGCGTATAAAATAAATCTATTTTTTTTTTGGCAGCATGCAGTGAATTAACGGTAGGTAATTTCGCAATACAGCACATGTTTTAAAAAAAATTGTTTAGTAGCATCATTGTTTTCGCTTCAAATTCAATATGTTTTCACTAGGAGACAGTTTTTGCCGCTTTACAATTAACTTAAAATAATTATTAAATTACCTAACGTTATTTTAATCATTTTTTTAAAAATCCACAACCATTGTAGCATTTGTTCATGCATCTGTCATTATTTAGAGCCCTTCGTATTCTCTGTTGGAGATATTTTTGCCTGATCACCCCCAAGTCCCAATAATTAATTTAGGCCATCACTGGTAAGATGATTCTTTGGTAATTAACTTAGGATGCTTAGTAAATTGACAATGTTATGTGAGTTACTTTTTAAACATCCACAAACATTGTACCATTTTTTCATGTGTTTGTCATTATTTAGAGTTTACAGAATTTTATGTTGGAGATATTTTTACCTGCCCATATTTTGATCACGAATTTCACAAATTCTGGCACTAAATTCAACATTTGTGTGTGTGTGTGTGTGGATGTCGTTTTTTTTTTTTTTTTGGGTTTTTTTTTTTTTTTTTTTTTTTAACAGACGAGGGTCCAGAGTGGACAAAAACCAAAATTCCCCCGGGGGGTTTTTGGCCCAGGAAGGGGAAAGAAGAAGGAAAAATATGCATAAACACAATAGGGTTTTAAACCCTAGAAAAAAAAAATTTTCAGGGTTTTGTTCAAAATGAGATTTTTTAGTCTGACAGTTTTTTAACTTTCACCTTTTTTTTGTTTTAAAGTATCACTGTAACGTTTACTATTTACAACTTGTATTTTCATGAATAGTATTGGGGGGGGAAAGCAATTTTTTCCAAAATCATTTTTTTGTTTTCCCGCATGCTGTTAAAAATAATGCAATTTAAAATTGCTTAAAATTTTAAATATGTTAAAACTGTACAGTCAAATTTTTTTTAACCTAAAAAATGCTTTTAAAAATTTTAAGTGGGTTACTATGATCTGTATGTTTAAATTCTAACCCTTTTCCCTTTAAACTAGGCTGAGGGCCCCCCCCCCTTTAGACCTTTCATGCAGGTTACTGAAAAACTTGGTTTGCAGACCCGAGGGGTTTCTGGACACACAACTTGATGCATTTTGGGAAAAGAGATGAGGACGTGCGCCTTAAAAAGACACATGGGGGGTGGCCACCTTTGGATGAGTTTGTGGGGGGCAGTAAAAAGTTTTTTGCAGAATTTTTTATTGTTTTGAAAGACAGTTGAAAATTTTTTGATGGGGCCCTCCCTACTGGTTCCCCCAAGTTTTAGAACAACAGCTTCAGCTCCCACTCATAAAGGGTGCTGAGCGGACTCTGGGGATGATGGTGCCTTGATGGGAAGGCCCCGGGATGCTAACCTATGCTTCAGTGAAGCCAAGGGCAAAGGTACCAAAATAAAACTTGGTCTGGTAGATTCCCCTTCCGGGAAAAAATCAGCTGCAGCAATTTTTTTGATTTTGCTATGAAAAGGGGAAAGAGGGTTTTGAAAAGAAAACATGTGAGAGAGAGCCAAACCAATGAAAGGATGGTTTACATAAAAAATTAAACCGCTTTCAAGATCTTATGAGAAGGAGCTTTAAGGCTGCAGTACTCAATAGGGGTGTTTTGCACTGCTCCCGTGAAAATTTTAAAGATTTGATAGTTGTCCCCAAATTTATTTAGAGAGGGTTTTTTTTTTAACGTAATGCAAGTTTATCAAAAAGTAATACGCGAAAATTTTTGGCACAAAAAGGCCCGACTGTGTTTTTTTGAGATGGTTAGGAATGTGGGAACCACCAAAAAAACAAAAAAAATGTGAAAATTTAAATTTTTGTGGTACTGGGAGAAAACCCGGGGCCATCCAAAGGGTTTTTTAGTATGATGTTAAACATTTTTAGTTGCTTCGCATGGGGGAATTGTCTTTTTTTAAAATTGTATGTATTTGGGCTGTTTTTATCGCCATTTGTATGGCTTCATGAAAATAAAAATTTTTTTTTATTTGGGTTTTTATTTATAATAAAAAAAAT
>CAJHNH020005945.1:0-16294 GCA_905116865.2 Candidula unifasciata | reverse complement strand
GGAAAACAAATGTATATATTGAGAATTGCAGAATTGTACATATGAATACACACACACATACACACACACACTCACAAATACAGGGCTAAAGAGGCATCTCGACACCCTTAAAGAGTATTAGGTAGAGGCTTCAATCACCTCACCCCCCCCCACACACACACACACACACACAAAACCCACCAAATTAATTACCTTGAAAATGTTTACGATGGTCAAGCGGCTTGGTTGCGGGTTTTTCATTGTTTTTCTTACTGTCTATTTTGGCCCTAAAAAGGAGGGGGTGGGGGGAGGGGGCTGAAGGGGTATTAGCCCTACACAAAGTTTGCATAGGTGGAGAGGAACGTGTGATGTGGGACCTGAGGCGCCCTGCTCAATTTTTTTTTTTTTTTTTATGTTGGGTAGGAAGATATTTGCAACTCGCCGAAGACCGACACAGCCTCACAGTTCCACCCCGAAATTGTCATTTGAAAAGTTCCAGTGTGTGTGTGAGGGAGGGGGAATTGTTGGTAGGGTTCCCCCCCCCCCCCCCTTTCTGCAATGTATTCCTTGTGGCGGCCCACCTAGTGTCAGAAGTAGTTTTACTGAGTCCTTGCTTTTGTTCTGAGTGTAAAGTGTCGGCCAAATCTCCTGATCACTTTCCGCAGCGACATTCTTTTTACACCGTAATTTTCTATTCGCACTTAGCATTATTCCCTTGCTTCGAATGTTACTTGACGACATGTAACTTTCATGCAGCTCGTCACCATCTATTAGCGCAACGCCTGCCGAATTGTCTGCATGTTTATTTCTATGCACACCAGGATAGCTAATAAAAAGTATCTAAGGGATGCTAACAACGAATGCCCTCTGAAGTTATAGTTCCCACTCTGCAAGGATCATGTCTTTCTCCGCAATTCTCAGCCTGGTTTGTGGACCTGTTATAATCTGTGTGCACCTGGTTCTCAGGATAGCAAAAAAAGCTGCTGTGACTGCCTTCACCTCTGTTCTCACACTAGATTAGGGTTATTCAACTGGCAGCCAGTGGAGGCCTAGCATGTAGCCTGCGGATCATTGCCAGTTGTAGTATTAATGATCTTTCTTTGCTGGGATTCGGGCCTCGGACCTGTGACGACCCACATTTCCAAAAATGTTGGTCCCTAAGTAAACTTAGTTGAGGAGCCCTGCACTAGATGTTGTGTATTGCATCCAGACAATGTTGCACTAAACGACGTCAAAAAAAAAAAAAAAAAACTTGCACTACGGATACATTTCGATAGTTGATCTCGTTACCAAGGCGGCAATGACGGAAACAGACGTACACACTTCTCATAAAATACATGCTTTCCGCAGAATTACTTTTCTGTACAACAGTATAACATTCGCATACGCTTTATATATGTGGAGGAAAAAAAAATTCGTACTCGGTATGTGAAAAGCAGACTCGAATGTTGGCTACCCTGTCCTGTGGACGTGTGGGTGTAAATTGCGTGGGATTTTAATAATCATTAAACACAGTGGTCAATTATGTTTAAGTCCATATTTATGAGCATAGCTTGTGATGATAACACAGCCAAACAATTTTGGGTGACACTGTTCAGTGCCTCCGCAACTGAAACCATAAAAAAGATAACGCTACACCAAAACATTCATTTCATTTTCTAGCAGTCACGAATGGGACCTCTAAAGATAAATTTAAGGAATATTACTATTGGCCGACTGCATCAGAGTACCATCGGTCCACTTTGGCACCGGTTCTAAGCCGCTGGTTCAACTGAAGACTGACATCGCAAGGGACGACCCAGATAACAAAAGCAGCGAAGAATCGCTTTAATCGGCTTCGTCACCTCAGAGACAGGTTTACAACAGCTACCTCAACTGCACAGGCATTGCCTCCAGGACGTCACTCGTCTGAACAAACTGTTCGGAACAGACTGAATGGACTTTTGGGCACACGACCACACCGAGGACTTGTCGCCACCGCCAAAATTAACTTCTTTGGACGAACCACCATAGTCCCTGGGCAGGTGACAATCAGTTGAGACGTGTTTGGTACAATGGCGAATCTTTCTTTTTGTTGCAGCGTCATAATAGACGACGCTACGGTCTACCATAGGCGAAATGAAGGTTTAGCCCACAGTTGTGTTGACGAAATTCTGCTGTAATGGTGTGGAGAATAGACATTTACAATGGAAAGAGTCAACTGGAAGGAAGCTTTAATGCGCGACAATGCATCAGTAAAATTCTTTGACCACGTATCTTTCCTTTTTTTTTTTTAATTTTTTTTTTTTAAATGTCAGAATATATCTTTTTTAACAGGACAACGCAAGACCTTATTCTACATGGATCACCACGCAGTTCCTGGCTGCCAGTAACATTCAAACTCTTCCCTGGTCTACCCTGTCTGCACGCGGCATCGGCGTCATCGGCGTCTCCACCATATCAGCGAATCATCAGATAGTATTGATACCTGCACAATACAGTACATGCTGGTCCCTTTGAGGATAGGCAGAGCGAGAGGACTTCTCCGCAATTGTCATCAGATATTGATACCTGCACAATACAGTACATGCTGGTCCCTTTGAGGATAGGCAGAGCGAGAGGACTTCTCCGCAATTGTCATCAGATAGGATTGAAACCTACATAACACAATACTATATCTGCTGGTCCTTGGTGAGGATAGGCAGCAACAGAACCAAAGCATTTACCAGAGCGAGAGGCCTTCTCCGCAAGCACCATGTCTCGGAGAAACAAACCCAACGGAAAGCGCAACGGACAGAGGAAACAACTCATTGACCGATCTACCCGATCTAACTCGGCGGCCATGAAAGACGCAGACAGTTACTACCGGATCACAGGAAGACGCCCCGACTACCAGTGAGGCCCTGAGTGACACTCCAGCGTCACCTGAACCAACACAGCCAACTCCACAAACATCTCCAGATCGACGAAAGACAGGCAGCTATGAATTTCCTGCCACAATATTTCTACGACAGACCAGCTCGGGCCGGACAGCAATCACTACACTGGCAACGCTAACATTGATCAATATGCTGGAGATCATATTAGGCAAGATGGCAGTCGCAAAGATTAGAAGAACTCGAGAAGGAGTGATAGCTTCACTAAACAGAACCAACCGCACCTCAGACATGCTGGATGACATCCAACACAACGGCAAGAAAGAACTCCGACTATCCGAGGAGATAACTGTGACGGCTACAATCTTCCAGAATGTAAGATGCTGGGTGATCCGAAGAGTCAGCCTGCAATGGAGCAACGAAGAAATTCTACAACAACTAAGGAAAGAAAACCCCAATGTCACCATCAACCAAGCAGAGTGACTGGGATCAAAACGGCATCCATTGCCAGTGGCGGTGATAACATCGGAAGGAGAACACATCCCGGATAAAGTTTACCTAAATCAAAGAATGCAAAAACCAGAGTGATACGTGCCACAGGTGAACCTGTGCTCTCGTTGTCAAAAAGCATGGCACTCCCGGGCCACTTGTGTGAGCGAACATGAAGTATGCCGTTACTGTTCACAACCCCATGCCTTCAACAATTTCCCGCTGGCAAAGCTGGACACAGACTTTAGGTCTCCCAATCCGAGCAGGAAGTGCACAAACTGCTACGGCCAGCACAGCGCCAGATACCTGGGGTGCCCTTATCTGCAACAATGCAGAGAAATAGCAACCACGGCCATACGAGAAAAGATTCCATACCATGAGGCCCGCATAAGACTCGAAGCAACCCAAGGCATAACTGCAGCCATTACCACAAAATTGAGCAACGAGGTGGCTCAACTCAAAAGCAACATCCAAGCTCTCAGAGACGAGAAAGAAGCATCCAAATCCCAACGAGATGAAGACAGAGATGAAATAACAGGCCTGAGAGCTATAGTGCAGGCGACTCTTGACACCCAGAAACGGATGGCAACAGAGATGACGAAATTCAAGGAGGACATCATGAATGCACTGGCCACTATCCAGACACAAAAGGAACAACCAACTATAGCAAGGGAGGACGAGGCAGGCATCAATGATCTGCGGGATAACCAACAACTTCTAGCGAAAGAAGTCGCAATGATAAAGAAGGCACTTGCTGAAACAGAGGAAACGTTACGTAGAGCATACGAAGAAAACAACATACTTAATAAGGAACTACAAGCAACCAACAGAGCGATGGAAGAAAGAGAGAAAGCACGGAAAGAAGCAGCAAAAAGGCAGCAAATACAGGGAGCCGAGACCCAGAAAAAGCCACATCAAATACCAGATAAGAAAACACCAATGCCGCTGATAAAACAGTTTCCGGTCGAAACAACTAATCAAATAAACCAACGCATCAGGGAGCTGGAGGATCCGAACTTCTTTAACTCATAACTGCAAGATGATGATGTTCTATGGTCATCACCAGAGGAACCATATCGACAGCCAAAACCTGAAGTCAAGCGAGGTCGACACCGTTACCTCAAACACTAATACCAGATACGACACAACCAAGGCCAAAATTACCGAAACCCTATGTAGGAGAAGTACTTTACAACAAGGATTCGAGAAAATCACCAAATAATACCAGACCTCACCAGTATTGCCATCAGCACCTGCCCAAGTCAATCAACCGCCGGTCATTCTTAGGATAGGCAATTTACTTTCCCCGGAAACAACAAACAGCCAAGGAATACCACAATAAATCGATTCAACATCCAATGATCTGGAGCGCAGCACAGGGCCAGCCAAATTACAAAAGCAGCAGCAAGAGCGGAAACCACAACAAATAGAAAGCGACAAATATTGAACACAATCCAAAACTAAATGAGATCGAGACCAGATCGGTCACCACAAATATAGCTGACAGGAAAGTGAGCAGAAATGTGATCTGACCTAGCTGAAAGTGGTCAACGAAAGAGAATTTGAATTTAGAAAAAAAAACTGTCTGCAGACATGAGTCCGATTGAGCACCTGCTTACCGTCTCAAAGAGTCAGATGGACAAACTACAGCGCATACAGAACGCTGCTATGCGGGTCATTCTGGGTTGCACCAGAGACACCCCAGTGGTGTGTATGCGATACATCCTTGGTTTGCCGACGGTTGCAGGTAGGCACAAGGTGATGCAGGCGAAGTCATATCTCAGGGTAGCTGCAGACACAGACCACCCTCTGCATGAATTTCTGAGTGCAGTTAAGGGTCAGCGGCTGATAAGAGGGAGGTCATGGATGGCTCAGGCAGAAGACACATTCAGACAGGTTTGCATCCTTGAGAACATTAGGCGAGGAGAGGAGTGGGTCAAAGTGCCACCTGAGCAGTCAGACTTGTGTAGAGTCATAGAGTCACGCTGAGTCGGGAATGCAGAGACTGGCCAGCAGGTGCCACAGAGGTGGAAATTCAGCAATTAATTTAAGATAATGCTCGCTCAGAGGATTTGATCATTTACACAGACGGTTCAGTGTTAATCGGCAAAAGAAGAGCTTGGGGCTTTTTAGCAAAAGTTAATGGTCGACGTTTGGTGCAGGAGAGCCTAGCATATGATACCATAACATCCAGCTTAAGAATGGAGGTGGAGGCGGTCACTGCAGCTCTCCGCTGGCTAGAGAACACGACACACACACACACACACACACACACACACACACACTGTAATTGTAACTGATTCAGAAAGCATGATGAGAAAGATCAGAACAGGTATGCTTCGTGCAGAGTGGCATGCTTCGCTGCGGAGGACACGAGTGAGGAGTATTGTCTGGATTTTTTCACCGGGTCACGCCGGTGTGTTGGGAAATGAACAGGCGGACAGACTGGCCGGCTCTGCACAACTTGCTGGAATGCTGCTACATGATAGGGCAGACGTGGTTAGTGCCTTGTGGGAGAGCGTGTACAATGCGGAGGAGCAGATGGATCACCACAGTCTTGTGAGACTGATGCAGTTGGGGGTGACGAGAGGTTCTGGCAGAAGCTCAAGGCTCAGAGGAAAGGCAAGACGGACGTTTAATCAGAAAGCTACTGGCTTCATTAGTATCGGAACTCTTCGCTGGCTGCTGAAGATGGGTACGGAGCGCTTATGGGAATGCGCCGAGTGCTGTGATGTCGGTTCTTGAATCAAATCAAATCAAACCTGTGGGAGGCGCTACCTTTATTCCAGTAACCATCTGATTTAGAATATTCGGTACTCTCCAGATATTAGGCTTGTAAGAGTTGCTATCTCAAGCTTCAAATTATTGGTAGGGAAATCAAAAGATAAAGCAAACTAATGTACCTGGTTGTATCGTTTGATAGAAACATGTCCTTCAGGGTCATTTAGAGGCAGTTGAGGTCAAATGTGAAAAAAAAGACCCAATACACTCAAGATCACCCAGCAAATCTCCGCCAAAGTGATGTGATTATCTATGCAGATGGCTATGTGTTGAGGGGCACACAGAAAACACAGGGTTCCATAGCAAAGGCGAATAGACGTCGCCTAGTGCAGCAAAGCCTGGCATATGATTTCAGAATGTCTATTTTGAGAATTGAGATAGGGGCAGTTTCTGCTGCCTTCCGCTGGCTGAGAATCAGCTATACATACATGCCGTGATTGTAACTGACTCACAGGCATGTGTACAGTATCAAGCATCACTTCACAGGTCTTGTGTAGTTAGCATCATTTTAATATTTATTCCAGGTTATGCCGATGTGTTAGGAAATAAGCAGGCAGAAAGACTGGCTGGCTCTGCAATACTTGGTAGTGATTTGATGTAGGACAAGTCAGATATTGTGAGGGCTCTTTGGGAGCGAGTGAACAGTGCGGAGGCGCAGATAGATCATTACTGTCTAAGGAGAATGGCGCTGCGAAAATTAACAAGGGGATCTGGCCCACACTCAACACTCAGGTTAAGGATGAGATGGATACACAATCAGACGGTTACAGATGGGCTGAAAGGTCTGCAAGATCCCTCCTAAAGTCACGTGTGCAGGCTTGAGAATCTATGTCGAACAGGGGGAGTGGGGTAAAGTGTCCAAGCAACAATCAACTTTGTGTAGGGTTCTAATCATAATAGGTTGCGAGGGCAGAGACTGGCCAGCTGGTGTAACAGAATCAGAAATTCAGCAAATTTTTGATGCTAGTATCTCCATAGGTGATGTAATACAGTTGGCTCTGTCACTTTGTGCAATAAATCCTGGTAATAAAACATCCAGTGCGAGGGTGGAGGTAGAGGCAGTCACTGAAGCCTTCCGTGGGTTTGAAAACCCCCTGCCATCGTAACTGAATCATAGAGCATATCGAGAAAGGTGGAGACAGTATACTCCCTGCTAGGTGGGCGAGCATCTCTTCAGAGGAATCATGTAGTTAGCGTCCTTTGGATATTTTCTCCTGGGGAAGCCAGTGTGCTGGGAAACGGAAAGGCAGACATAGCGGCTGATTCTGCACCACATGCATGACACGCTACTGGTTGTAATAGTTATTTTGAAGCGAGTGAATATAACGGTGACACAGTCGAAGAAAAATTGCGCTGGGAAGAGGGACCAGGAGATCTGGCCGACGCTCAAGAGGAACGAGGCGAACATACAAACAAAGTGTTATTGTTACCATCGAAATTGGAACTCTGTACTTGCTGCTGAAAATGGGGAAGTGAGTGTTTACAGAAATGTTCCACATGTAGTGTTGTCGGTTCTCAACTCATAACTCATTTAGAATATACGTTCCTGTCACATCCTTTCTCCCTCATACTGGTCGAGCCGTAGTTCTCAAAGTTGGCCATGTGCTTCTTTACCCCCCATGTTTACTACGACTTAGACCGAGCCCTAGGTAGGGATAGAACTGGGGTGTACCACTTCTCAAGAAGTCTATCTGTTCGTAAAAATTAATTGGTCACAACTAGATTCATGGTGCAAAATAAAACTTACCTCACGGTTCTGGAAAGAACCAGTGAAGAGTCTTGGTCTCTTCTATGATTCGAAATTATCTAACAGGATGGGAGTCCTGTGTTTACATAAGTCATTTACAACATGCCTGTTTGCTATAGAGCAATGCAGGCTGATTGTTTAGAGTTTGATGTTTCCCATTCCTGTTGACTCCAAAGCTTCTCTTGACCGCTGCTAGTGCACGAAGTTAGCACAAACGCAGTGAAAGCAATGGAAAGGAAAATCAACACAGCCAGGAGGTAGTGGCTCAGAGAGCCGCATTGTCTGAGCTACGCGGTTCTCTATTTTAAACAGGCTAAGCTGGTGCTTCTGTTCAAATCAATAGCCGAAGATTTTGAAGTCGGCAAGATAAGACACGCAATGATACTGTGCGAGTCTTCAGGCCCTATAGTGGCTGCTGTCCAGCCCGCCCTTAAGACAGGTAAGTTATTGAAAGTCGAAAATGCGATAGAATCTGCTCAGAACGCACTAAAATTGGGAGAAATCATAGGTAACACACAAAACGACCGACGCGGCCGATGGCAAAGACAGTTCACATGGTGATCTAAAGCCTCGGCCAAAGCACGCAGAGACATGTTAACACATCAGACCAGGGACTCTGAAAACGAGTTTTTGGTCCAAAAAGCTGCCTAGCAGTCAAAGAAAAGTCAATGGATCGGCTTCGAGAGCGCTTTGCCATGAATACTCGCATGGGTGAGATCTGGCGAATGGCCCTATTGAGACAGGGCTTTTTCACAAGATCTGCTTACGGTGTATTACCCTCTGGCTCTACCATGGCCAAATGGCATGCGACCACCGACCCAACATGTCTCCTATGCAGAGCTAAGCAGACGCTCGAACCAAAATTGTGCACGTGCAGAAAAGCCCTAGGCCAGAAACGATATACTTGGAGCACAGTAAGGTCCTGAAAAAGCTGGTGGACACTGTGGATCAAGCCAGGATAAGGGCCAGGGCGAGGGTTAGTTCTTAAGGCCCTCCCCTGTCCCCCATCCGCTTTCTCAAGGTTGGGTAGACTTTTAAAGGTATATTCAACAAAGTCGCATTCGCACCATCCATTCTCGACTGTGCGAGGGACTGGTTACTGGCGGTTTACCTGCCTCGGACATCTCTTTCAAGGCCCACTCGTGAATACAGCGATGCAAGCATTGGACATCTCATTCCAGATTAACTCGTGCCGAGATTCAAACAAGTCCCAGACACATCATCCCAGGACTGCCTGTGACTAGAGCAGAGAAAGACCCGGACACCTCATCTAAGATTGACCCGTGACGAGAGCTAAGCAAGCCCGGCCACCTCATGCCAGGCTGACCACCCGTGTTTAAAGCAGAGCAAGCCCTGGACCCCCCATGCCAGGTTATCTCGTGCCGAGACTGAAAGAAGACCCTGACACCTCATAATAGGCAAACTCGTGCCGAGAACGGAACAAGTCACAGACACCTTATCCCTCTACGACCCGTGACTAGAGCGGGGCAAGCCCCGGCCACCTCATGCCAAGCCGACCCGTGAGGAGAGCGAAGCAAGCCCCGACAAATTATCCCAGTCCGACCATGGACAAGAACCAAGCAAGCCATGGACACCTCATCCCAGGTTAACTTGTGCAGAGATTGAAACAAGCCCAGGAACCTTAACCCAGGCCAACTCGCGCCGAGAACGAAACATATCACGGACACCTCACACCAGGTCGACCCGTGACTAGAGCAGACCAAGCCCCGAGCACCTCATTCCAGGTTAACTCCCCAGACACCTCATCACATGCCAACTCCTGCTGAGAACGAAACAATTCACAGACACTTAATCGCAGGCCGACCTGTGACTCGTGCAAAGCAACCCCTGGCCACTTCGTCCAGAACCGATTTGTTACGGGAGCGGAGCAAGCCCCGGACACCTTATGCTAGGCCGACCTGAGACGAGAGCAGAGCAAGTCCCGGCCACCTCTTGTCATGCCGACATGTGACAAGCCCAGGACAGCTCATCCCAAACCGATTTATTACGGAAGCAAAGCAAGCCCCGAACACCTCCTCCTAGGTTAACTTGTGCCGAGATTGAAACAAGCCCTGGACACCTCATTCTAGGCTAAGTTATGCCAAGAACGAAACAAGTCACGTACTCCTCATCATAGGCCGAAATGTGACTAGAGAGGATCAAGCCCGTACATCTCATGCCAGAAAGACCCGTGACGAGAACAGAGAAAGCCCCGGAAACCTCGTCCAAAGCCGACCCGTGAATATAACGATGCAAGCATTGATCATCTCATTCCAGGTTAACTCGTGCCGAAATTGAAACAAGTCCCGGACACATCATCCCAGGTCGGCCTGTGACTAGAGCGGAGAAACAGAGCTGGACAAGCCTAGACACCTCAACACAGGCCGGCTGTGACGAAA
The DNA here is from genome assembly GCA_905116865.2 of Candidula unifasciata. Lineage (NCBI taxonomy): Eukaryota > Metazoa > Mollusca > Gastropoda > Stylommatophora > Geomitridae > Candidula > Candidula unifasciata. The sequence goes on along the minus strand of CAJHNH020005945.1, from coordinate 6,044 downwards.
GTGGAGCAAATCCCTGACACCTCGTCACAGGTCAACTCGTGCCGAGAAAAAAAAAAAACAAGTCACAGACCCCTAATCCCAGGACGAACTGTGATTAGAGAGGAGCAGGCCAAGGCCACCTTATGCCAGGCTGACGCGTGACTAGAGCGGTGCAAGCCTTCTCCATTGCCAGGCCGACAGGTGACGGAAACTTGCGCCAAGATTGAAACGAGTCCCAGACACATCATCCCACCCTGACCTGTGACTAGAGCGGAGCAAGCGTGACTAGAGCGGACCAAAGCCCCGGCCACATCATACCTGGCTGATCCGTTACAAGAGCGGAGCAAGCTCCGAACATGAAATTATAGGTTAAATGGTGCCGAGATTGAAGCTATTTCCGGACACATCATCCCAGGCCGACTTGTGACAAGAGCGGAGCAAGCCCCAGACGCCTCATCCCTGATCGACCCGTGACGAGTGCGAAGCAAGCAGCGGCCACCTCCTGACTGGCCGACCCGTGACGAGAGCGAGGCAAGCCCCGGACACCTCATCCCAAACCGACTCGTTACGGGATCGGGCGAGCCCTGAACACCTTATCTCATGTTAACTCGAAAAAAGATTAAAACAGGCCCCGAACAACTCATCCTAGGCCAACACGTGCTGAGAACAAAACAAGTCACGGACCCCTCTTCCCAGGACGAATTGTGACTAAAGCGGATCATAAACCAGCCATCTTATGCCAGGAAACAAGAGTGAAGCAAGCCCCAGCATTCTCATGCCAGGTGGACCCGCAAGGAGAGCAGCGCCAGACCCAGGCACCTCATACTATGCCGACACGTGACTAGAGCGGAGCAAGCCCATGCCACCTTGTGCCAGGCTGACTGGTGACGAGAGCAGGGCGAGCCCAGGACACCTCATGCCAGATTATCTCATGCTGAGATTAAAACAAGCCCCGACCAACTCGTGCCGAGAACGGAACAAGCCACGGACACCTTATCCCAGGCCGACAGTGACTAGAGCGAAGCTAGCCCCGGAAAACTTTTTATGGTCTGCTTTTCGTCCTTCTTAGGACGTTTTTTTTTTGTTATTTGAAGCCCCACTCTGGCTTTTGCCAGGGGCCGCAATATAGGCAGGTCATCATTATGGCCAAATGTCTGAACGCGGTTTCTGGGACCTCTCCACGGTGATCCTCATCCGCATGGTGGCACTTTGTGTCATCGGGTGTTTATGGCTTGTGTGATGTCCTGGTGGGGTAAAAAATCCAATCCAATCCGGAAAACTTATCCCATCGTGCAAAGCTAGTTTAGCGGTATTTATCGTCGCCTGGAGATCCCCTATAATCCTTCCTAAATATTTTACAGGGCTCGAATTAAGAAAGTCTAGGGGAATCTTAAGGGTCCCCGAGTTCATAAAGAAAGGAAGGGAAATACAGAAAATCAAACCAATAGGGTCAATCCCCGGAATAGAACCGAATGCATAATTATTCTTCTAACTAAACTTCAGAATAAACAAAGTTCAACACCATAGTAAATTGAACTCAAATAAATTACAACGTACAATACGCTGTCTACACAAGCAATTAAAATCGATACTAATTAATAAAATCTCATATTTGAGTTTTCAAGAATCCCAACAAATTTTTCAACTAAAAAAAGGAAATTAACTCATCATTCCCACATAGAAACACAATTCCAATGTAGCTAAGCGTCACTCATCTCAAGGATCGTTCGAGTGGAATACGGCATTTGATGGCGGCAACAATTGTAGTGATTGGCTATCTGCAACAGTAGTCAGTTAATTTCGGATTTTCCTTCTACAGTGTTGTAAACCATCCATAGGGTGTAGGGAACCTGAATTCGTATTATTATTACTATTATTATTTCTTTTGATGCTAGGCCGATGGAAAGGCTGGGGCTGTCGTTTGATGTAGTGACGAATGATTAGCTCTAAGGTTTTCTCCTAGTAACACTAAGTTTACGTCATAAGTTATGTGCGCCTTCGTACATTTTCTGCTCCTCTCGCATCTATATTCAACTATATTTATTTTAAGTGCGCAATTCTTTTAACCAAAAGATGCAATTAACTCTTGCCGGACTGAAATATTCCGTTGGTTTGTCACACCCAGGCAGACCCGTGACTAGAGTCGAGCAAGCCCTGGGCACCTCATCCCGGGTTAACTCATGCCGAGATTGAAACAAGCCTTGGTTCTCTTATGCCAGGACGAACCGTGACGAGAGCAGAGCATGCCCCATCAATCTTATGCCATGTGGATCCGTGACGAGAGCGAGGCAAGCCAAGGACACCTCATTCCAAACTGACTCGTTAGGGGAGCGGAGCAAGCCCCAAACACCTCATCCCAGGTTAACTCGTACCGAGATTAAAACAAGCCCCGGACAACTCATCCCAGGCGAACTCGTGCTGAGAACAAAACAAATCACGGACCCCTCATCCCTGGCCGAATTGTGACTTGAGAAGAGCAAGCCCCAGCGACCTTATGCCAGGCCGACCCGTAACACGAGCGAAGCAAGCCCTGGCATTCTTATGCTAGGCCGACCCGTGACGTGAGCGGTGCGAGTCCCGGCAATATCATGCTTGCCGACCATTGACGAGAGCGGAGCAAGCGCCGGACACCTCATATCAGGCCGACCGGTAATAAGAGCGGGGCAAGCCTCGGCCACCTCATGTCAGACCGACCCGTGACGTGAACGGAGCAAGTCCCGGCATTCTTATGCCATGCTGACCCGTGACGAGAGCAGAACAAGCCCTATATACCTCATGCCAGGTTATTCCGTGCCGACAACGAAACAAGTCTTCATTAATTTATTCCTGTAAACTCGTGACTGGAACGGGGCATGCCCCGGCTGCCTCATTCAAGCCGACCTCTGACAAGCGCGGGGTAAGCCGAGAACTACTCATCCCAAACGGAACGGTGAAGAGAGCTGAGCAAGCCCTGGACACTTCATCCCTGTTCGACTTGTGACGAGAGCAGAGCAATCCCCGACGACCTCATCTTAGTCGCACCCGTATCTACAGCCTGGCCGTTACGTCACATAAAACTTCGTCCTTATCAGGACGAATTTTTTTGTTATTTGAAGCCCCACTCTGGCTTTTGCCAGGGGCCGCAATATAGGCAGGTCATAAAAATGGCCAAATGTCTGAACGCGGTTTCTGGGACCTCTCCACAGTGATCCTCATCCACATGGTGGCACTTTGTGTCATCGGGTGTTTATCGCTTGTGTGATGTCCTAGTGGGGTAGAAAGTCACTCACTCACTCACTACAGCCTGGCAAACTAAGACACCTTAACACAGGCCCCCTGTGACGAGAGTGGAGCAAAGCCCTGACATCGCATCTAAGGCCAACTCGTCATATTAATTTCTTACGTCCTTCTTAGGACGTTATTTTTTTGTTATTTGAAGCCCCACTCTGGCTTTTGCCAGGGGCCGCAATATAGGCAGGTCATCATTATGACCAAATGTCTGAACGCGGTTTCTGGGACCTCTCCACGGTGATCCTCATCCGCATGGTGGCACTTTGTGTCATCGGGTGTTTATCGCTTGTGTGATGTCCTGGCGGGGTAAAAAGCCAATCCAATCCAGCCAACTCGTCATATACATTACCCAGATTTGTCCTTTTTAGGACACAATTTTTGGTTATTTGAAGCCCCACCCTGGCTTTAGCCAGGCGCCGCAATATAGGCAGGCCATAAATATGGCCAATTGTCTGAACGCGGTTTCTGGGACCTCTCCACGGTGACCCTCATCCACATGGTGGCACATTGTGTCATCGGGTGTTTATCGCTTGTGTGATGTCCTGTTGGGGTAGAAAGTCAGTCAGTCAGTCAGGTCAACTCGTACCGAGATTGAAACAAGCACCTGACACGTCATCCCAGGTCAACTCGTGCAAAGACTGAATCAAGCAACTGAAACCTCATCCCAGGCCAACTTTTGCCGAGAACGAAACAAGTCACGGACTCATAATTCCAGACCAAGCCGTGACTAGAGCGGAGCAAGCTCTGGCCACATCAGCCAAGGCCGACCCGTGACGTTGCGGGGCAGGCCCCGGACACATTATCCCGGGTTAACTCGTGCCGAGGTTGAAACTAGCACCTCATCCTAGGCCAACTCGTGCTGCGAGCGAAACAAGTCACGAACACTTCAACACATCTCCCGTCCTCCAGACCCGACCCTTGACCAGAGAAGAGCAAGCCCCGGCCCTAGGTCAATTCGTGCCGAGAATGGCAAATGGAATGGCTTTTTACCCCACCAGGACATCACACAAGCGATAAACACCCGATGACACAAAGTGCCACCATGCGGGTGAGGATCACCGTGGAGAGGTCCCAGAAACCGCGTTCAGACATTTGGCCATAATGATGACCTGCCTATATTGCGGCCCCTGGCAAAAGCCAGAGTGGGGCTTCAAATAACAAAAAATAACGTCCTAAGAAGGACGTAATGAATTAATTCGTGCCGAGATTGAAACAAACCCCGGACACCTCATCCCTGGCCAACTCGTTCCGAGAACGAAACAAGTCATAAGGATTAACAGAGGCCGACCATTTAATAGAGCAGAGCAAGTCCCGGCCACCAGATGCCAGGCTGACCCGTGACTAATGATGAGAGCGGAGCAAGCACCGGACACCTCATGCCAGGCCGACTTGTGACGAAAGCGGAGCAAGCCCCGAACACCTCATCCCAGGCTGACCCGTAACTAGACCGGTGCAAGACACGGACACTTCATCCCAGGCCGACTTGTGACTAGAGCAGCGCAAGCCCCGGGCACCTTATCACCGGTAACCTCGTGCCGAGATTGAAACAAGCCCCAAACACCCTACCTCAGGCCAATCAGTGCCGAGAACGAACCAAGTCACGCACACCTCATCTTTGTTCGACCCGTGACTAGAGCGGTGCAAGCCCCGGCAACCTGATGCCATGCGACGCGTGACGAGAGCGGAGCTGGCCCTCGGACACCTCATACAAGGTTAACTCGTGCTGAGATTGAAACTAGACTCTGACAACTCATGCCAAGCCAACTCGTGCTGAGAACGAAACAAGTCCCGGACACCTTATACCAGAAAGTCAGTCAGTTCATCTTGTCTGATTATCTAAAACGCAGCAAGAGATGTCCGTTGCCTGGAGTCCTGGCCCACATTGGCCTACCCTCTTAAACTATCTAGGAGGATAATGGGCCGAAACAATTGTCTAAAAGGGACGCCCTCTGCTAATGAAGGGTGGACTCCTGCTGTGTATGGAGTCTCTACTTTTCATATTATTATTAGCATAACCATACTGTCTGATAACATTTCTTACCAACTATTGGCTTGATCGGTCATACACACATCTCTAAAATCTCTTAATCTCCCTCTATTACTAGCGATTAACACATAAATGGAATTGTGACCTATGGTTGACAACTCCAACGTTAAACAATCCGATGAAACGCATTTACCTCTAGTCATTATATGTATACATACTCTTCCTCGTAACTGGTAGATTGTAGTCTAGTTGGCACACTGGGGCGGCAGCCAGCCTGACGCTCTGAGGATCTTATGTTTGGTTTAGATAGGTAATGCGTTTCGGTTCACGATTGTAGGCTTTTTAACTTAACTCCTGACTGTTGCTGGAATCATGGAGCTGGTGCCATGTGTGACGCTCTCAGCAAGCGGATAGTCTTTCTGCCGAAAGACACTGACGAGTATCAGATAAAACTTCTGCAAGAAATTGGTCCTCTTTTCTGATGGCAATGAGCCTCTAAGTGTCCAGCATAAGGATTTTTAAAAAAAATTGTGTGCATTTTGTAAACATTATTGTCTTAATGTGTCTTTCCGTTCATTGGCTCTTAACTCCGGTGGAAAAGTCTGGTTGTTCGTCCATCTCTAGACTTTAGTCTTTTTTTCAGAAACCGAGTGTTGCAGGCACATACCTTTTACAGGTCTGACTTATTTATTTGCAGATTGTTGGTTCATTGGCTCTCAAGCCGATGCGCTCGACTTATAAGTAAACAGTATTAACCTGGTGATTCTACTGGTCAGGACTTAGTCATAACAGGGAGGTCGAAACCTGG